>JAAAKQ030297832.1:0-10210 GCA_010016005.3 Zanna intricata
TTGAACCTTAGAACTCTCGACTTCGAAATCAGTTGATTTGCGATGTCGCGTTAACCACTAGACCAACCCGGTGGGTTCAATTCTGCATAATCATAATTCCCAAAGCACACTTTCTGTCCGAGCTCATTGCAACCGATTTTTTTTTTTTTTATATAAAATTTCCAATTGAAATCTTATCGTTTTTTCAAAGCGATAGGTTTATCTTTTTATAATCCATTACTTTCTTTAAAAATTAATAATAAAAGCAGACATAATATTTTGAAACAATTTATCCTTGATACACTTATTTATTAAAATTAACTTTTAAAAGTCGAATTCAGTACTAGATCTAAACAAAATACTACATTAATATTATTAAAATCAAATAAAATATTCGTAAATAAATCATAAAAAATAAAAAATCATATCATATAAAATATTCATCAATATAAATCATATTATTTAAATATTATTATAATAATATTTTTATAACACAAAATCATTATTTTAATCATGACAAAACTCATGATCGTATTTATTTATTAATCATATTTTAATCATGATTTTAAATCATTACTGTGTCATATTTTGACACAAATCATTATTTTAATCATTATATTAAATTTCTTAAAAAGTGTTAAATAAATTTTTCTTAAAACTAAAAAAAAAAAAGTAGATCTAATTATTAACCCTACTGTTAAATTTGCTAAAAAAATCTGTTTAATTTACTAAAATTAAACTATTAATACGTAATACAAATTTATAAAACATTTTACTTAAAATATTCTATATTTAAACACATAAAATTAATTAAATGATGAAAAATTCAACTAAATTTTTATTCGAAATAAATAAAAACTGTAAAGTACAATAATAAATAATTATTAAAAAAAACGCTTTCGCCAGTAATCCACATCTTCAGCTCTTATATGTACATCTTAGTCGTAAATAACATACCTGCCAATTTAAAATAAAAATGAAATAATTTTACTTTTAATAAATTAACAGTAAATTATTTTTAATTTATTATTTTAGGTGGTTACAATAAAGTAAACTCTAAAATCTGTTTACGCTGTTCACCTGCAGTAGATTGAATTTGATCAAATTAAACTCTCCTCTTAATAAAGTTTATATAACTTTCTGCAGCACGGAAAGCAATATAAATGACTTTTAACTCACAAAAAATGAACTTAAAAAAATATTACCGGATTTTTAAAATATTTTTTTAATCAAGGGGAGAGTAAAGTATGTATTCTCATCATAATTTATAGTATTTGTCTATTTCATTTTACTCATTCATCATAATACCTTTTTATCTGAATATCTTTGAATCTGGTAATGTATTTATTAAAAGTAATAATTATTAACCGATTCATAGAAATTTTTAATACATTATTTATAATTTAAGAAATAATATACGTATATTTACGTAAATTATGGTAAATAAGAAAAGTTTTACATTTATATATTATTACTAGGAACATATTTTCCCGCATTTTCCTGAGATAACCAAGGAAAAGTGAATTCTTTTTTAAAACATTTCTTAACATATAAGAGAAAAAAAAATATTTTTTTTTTTATCATAAAATGATCATATATTTTAAGTTAAAAATTGCGTTTAATTTATTTTTAGTTAATACTGAAGTAACAAAATCATATTTGAATACATTATGCGATCGATATATCTAACTTATTTAACTTTTTTTTTTTAATTTTATTTAAGGTATGTTATCAAAAAGACTAATTTCGGAACTTCACAGACGGTATCTTAACTAAACTTAAAAACTAATAACTACTTACAATATTCCAGAAAAAAGATATTTTATTAATTTTAAACTTTTAAATCTACCACTTTTTTTTATAACTTTTTTTTTTTATTTTTTTTTTTTTTATAAATGTAAGTTTTATTTCTAGTTAGTATGTTTTTATTCAAAATTTAAGCCGAACAATAAATTTTGGCTTTCTAAGGACCACCACATTTTTTTATATCCTTAGATTTTAAGCTTTATTAAAAGAAATTTATTGTAAACTTAAAAAAAAAGTTAAGCATATCGTATGGTTTTGAAACTAAATTCAACCGATTTTTATTTAACTATATTAATATTCCAAATTCTAAAATTATTTTATGGTTTCCAAACTTATCATATCAATTTATAATGGAAAATAATTTATTTCCTTAGTGGTGAATATTAAGTAGACATTGAAATTTTAATACTTTATTTTAAAATTAAAAACTTTTTTTATAAAGTTTATTTATTTTAAACAAACTATTTAGGTAAATTTCCAGAGAACCTTAAAAATTGTAAAAAATGGAATATTAATTTGAGCAATTCAAAATTTTAAATATAAAACAATAAAAAATTTTATACCATAATTATAAAATTATAATATACATTCTTATCAGCAATATAATAATAATAAAATACATAAAATTAAAAAAAAAAGCAGACTGATAAAATTATAATTTAATCCTTATTATTTAATAATAAAACTTATTATTTAATATAATAAGTTATAACATTTATAACTGACCTGTATATTTAATTAATATAAAATTCAAAATAAGCCTCCAAGTATAAGCGCCTTGCAGCAGTACTTGTGGTTGTTTGAGGTCGGCGGAATGCGGTCTCCGTGGTCTGTGCTCAGGATCGTGGTATGATTCCCCACTAATGCTGTTCCAGCGACCCGTCTCACCCTTTATATAATGACAGTGGTATCTGGGAGGGAGTGACAGAGAAACCGGTCTCATTGTACACATTGTATACGTGTTTATAAGTGTGAGTATGTGTATCTGTACACCTCCCCCACCCGACAGACATCTGTGACCGAGTCGCTCGACGGGCCTAGAAGAATCATCTTATTACTATTATCAGAAATAGGCGCACAAGTATCACCGATGAGGTTTATCCCGTTTATTTTTAATACAAAACTATTGAATAATTTAAAAACGCTTTCATTAAATAAATCGATTCGGCCGTAAATTTGATCGTCCCGAAGGTCCGCGTTATTTATTATTATAATCGGACTCCATCCGGTTAAAAAAAAGTTATAACGTCACGGGGTTCTATTCCCAATTATCAGATATTTAGTTTTCAAAAAAGAAGCCTAAATTTTTAGCCTCAATTCTTCTTTATTCTCGTGTTCTTATTATTTATATATATAACCTATTTTGGAGGGTTTTATTTCGTTTTATTTGTTTTTTTACTCGTAATTTAAAATAATTAATATTTACGGTGGGACAGTAATCCTTAAAATATAGTAATCACAGAAGTTCTTATTATTTAATCGGTTTAAAGGGGGTAAGTTCTTAATACAGGTAAATATTAATGCGTATAAATATATTTTGAAATAGATAAGGGAATAAATTATAATATATTTTAGTAAAACAGTAAAAGAGAAAAGCTTCAATAACAAATAATGTTTATTTAAAAAATACAAAAACTAAACGGTGCTTTAAAAATTTGGTGGAATCTTCTAAAACAGAACAATACGCAAACAGCTGTTAAACTTTCTTTAAAAAAATATAAAGATACGGCAGTATCATTTTATTAAGAATAAAAACAAAATAAATTAAAATTTATTGATTCTTTTATTACACGACTGCCCAAAAAGGATTATAATGTATTTAGGGTGTATGTATGTTCCACCATAGCAGCTCAACGGCTGAACCGATTTAGATGTATGACCCCGCTTTGGAATCCTTACGTTACCGAGAGTGTCGTAGGCTATATAAATATATTTATTAATGTATATATTTATATATATAAATCATATTTATATTTATTTATACATATATATATATTTAAAAAAAGTTTTTTTTTAAATATATATATATATATATATATATATTTAAAAAAAGTTTTTTTTTAAATCTATCAGATGAATGAATATTCTTTTTAATTACTAAACGCTTCATTCTGAACGATTCGAAAATCTCGTATCTATATGTATTTAGGGTTTCTGTATGTTTTCTCAACCGTAGCAGCTCAATGGCTGAACCGATTGTCACCCGCGCGCTCTTTTATTTTTCTATATTAATAATTATCCTATATTATCCAGCAATATATTTTTTTTGTAGTCTGTTTCTTAATTTTGAATATTTATCTCGTTTTGATTTTTTATTGTTAAATTCCAAGGGAAGCTTTTGAATAGATAAAAATTAAAAATAATAGATAAGACAAGCAAGCGTTTATTTTTTTAATTCTAAACACCTAAACAGTACTGCAGATGGAACGTTTTATTCCTCGTAAAAATTAAAACTTATCAAATTTACATTGATGTATTACGTATTATCAAATAGTGTTGAATCATAGCATGGAACTAAATTTTTTTACAAACAGAATTCAATAATTTACAAAAAAAAAAAAGAAAGAACCTTTCAAAATAGTATTTAAACAAAAATTTACTAACATAAAACAATTTCTAACAAAAATAAAGTCAATAGAGTTCAAAGCTTTTCTTCTAGCTTTGCGTTTATTTTTATTTTTAATTAATTTTTTTCTGTAGAAATACACGCTTCGGTCCTTTCCCATAGTTCGAATATATTTCAGTTTTTGTTACCCAGATTCATAGTAAACTAGACAATTTTTTTTAAATCTTATATTTTTATATTAAAAAAATATTAAAATTTTTTTTTAATAACCTACCAGTATTAACTGATAATGTGTCAGTGTTTTATTATCCTATTTTAATTTTAGACATAATGTTCTGCAAAGCCTCAAGATTTTCAGGACTGGTGGTAGATACCATAATTACATGTTACTAAATTGTCGTTTGTGAGTTCTAAAACAATTTTTTACCGACAAATAATGACACAATTCTTTTATAAAATCGGATCAGAAAATAAACTCCCGAGTACAGTTTTATTTGATTTAGGACTTGATTTTTAAACGAAAAATTTGACGTTATATCGTATAAACCAGAAAAAAATTTTACAAAATAAATAACACATACGTGTAACATTATTAAAGATAGTTATTAAACTACAACTTTTATAGTTATAATGCTTTCATGATTCATACTTTAATTTATGCTCCATTAATTCTACAAATATTTATTATAATACTTCTAATAATAAGAATAAAGTTAACCTTTACACACTTTTTTTTCAAAACTAACATTAAGAATTGATCGAACGTATTTTATCTTCAGATTTCATCCGTTTAAAAACAATGCTAGTTCCAGTATTTATGTCTTCTTATTTGACATACTAAAGCAACTCTTCATTGTATTTATTAGTATAACAGTTTTAATCTTTTCTCCGGTCGAAATAACAACTCACTTTCGTTTTCCTACCACACAATGAAATCAATGACTCATACAGTTACTAGTCTAGGAGTTGGCGTTATAACTTAAAGTTAAGTACCCTAGGTCACAAAAAAAAACTCAGTATAAATTATGAAAAAGTATAATATAGCTTAATGCATGTTTTTATTACACAAATTTATTTAGTTATTTATTAACTTAATTGTTATAATTAAATTATATATATAGTTTTTTATTTAAACATCTCGAGTTAATTACAATTTGTTGAGGAATAATTACATGTTAATAGGTTTTTATACTTTTTAAAATTGATATTTCAACTGCGTGTATGTTATAATTAATTTAACAGGTATAATGAATAGTTTTTTTAGCATCAACTACTATGGTCATTAGCCCTTGTATTTAGCTAAAAAAAAACATTCTCGCCTTGATCAAAAATAGAGACCGAATCAAAAAACCAGTCTTGTCAAATAGATCATCCTGAAAACACACTTATCACAAATCATTAAAACCCCGAAAGACTACTAAATGTTCTTTGAAAAGTACAAGTTTAAAACGTGAATGCATTTTTTGATGCTATACCATTGGAGGATATTTAATGATTAAAAATGTTCCCCGATGAATGACGATAAATAAATAAACACATATATCGGACCTGATTTACATATTACATATGATTTTCCGATCACTGACGGAAAATCTAAATTCGTAGTATTAATTTCTAGAGTTCAGTTTCTAATTTAACTTTCGTTATATCAATTTTCATCATTGTTATTTGTGTGCAGACCCGTTGCCAACTAAAAGCATACAATTTATATTTAAAAGGGTTATCAAAAATATCAAAACGGGTACAAAAGAGCTCATAATTACCTAAAACACATTCTTAAAGATAAATTTCTAGCATAGAAAACGCACAAAAAGCGTTAAAAATTAATCATAAGCATATCACATAAATTTATCGCGTAGGTTTTCCCTTAGGCAATCCTTTTATATTTCTTTTCCCCATCCTCCTGACGACCTCAACCTCTGAAACAGGGTATCGGAGATGGAATCTTCAATACCATTGATTAATATATGTTGTGGGGGGAAGTCCTGAGGCCGGTAAGGAATATTCTTATCCAAGTGAAGTGGGAGGTATTTCATCCAAGTCCCAGCGGAGAGGGGATGCCCTCTCCGCTGAAAGTTTTGGGTCTGACACGCTCGCCCTCTCTTTTGAAGTTCTTTATCCTTTCGAAGGTTCCTCAGCTACATATTCAAAAATTTCCCTATCCAGGGTCTTTGTTGCCGCAAGGCTTGGAATAATTGTAGAAATTAGCTGTTCTACGTTAACCTTTGTCGAATAAAGGGTAGCAGTTGCTTCTGCATACGTAACTGTAGTCGAGGTTTTCGGCTGCTGACGATTTTTCTTACTTCAATATAGATAATCGCCCGACGGGGAGTCTTATTCTTTAAGACTTTGGGAGTTGGCATCCCCACGGCCCTAGCCTCTGCAGCTTTTCTTCCCACTACACACTGAGCTGCAAAACACCTTACGTTATACACATACTCTACACCAAGAACACTACACAATTTACAACATATACAATCTTACAACTACACAACAACATTCTACACTATTTCTTCTTACACATACACTCGGTGATGTTGTGACACCTTACGAAACCCAATCGTAACCCAAGGTGGGAACTATCGTGCCAATGTGTCTACATAGTGAGTCTCGAAGATGTCCTCTGGGCACCTGAGCGAACCCAGTTGTATTTAACTCTAGCTGCAGTGTGCGTGCACTCTGCTGGAGTGGTCCATTATATCACCGGTACTCGTGGGAACAAAATTATTTGTTCACAAATAAACCATATGATGGTTGGTGACCCATCTGAAAAAGCCACCAAAAATATTAGTCTAATGAAAAGGCCTCGCTCGGCATTGTCGGACGAGGATAACAATTCAGAGGAAAATGGTAATATAAGAAGTAGTGACAGACTAAGTCTGAAAATATAAGAACATCAGATGTATAATACTTCAAAACAGTCAGGAAGGTGGCTCCCTTCATAAGGTCTAGCCTTTCCTAATTAATAACGTTATTATAGATTCAAGTGGTTCCCCGAAGAACATTAAGAGGTTGCGAGACGGATCGATTCTGATAGAAACATATAATGACGAGCAGAGTTGATCAATCTTACGTCTCCGTAATATGGGCAATATAAATATAAGTGCGGAGTGCCATAGAACTCTCAGTACAAGCCGCGGAGTAATCTTTTGCAGAGATCTTATGAAGACGGACGTAACAGAAATAGCTGATGAGCTTCGAACCCAAGATGTTGTAGAAGTTAAACATATAATGAAACGGCAAATCGAAACAGATGAATCAACACTTTCTCTTATACTAACATTTAATCTTCCAATACCACCAGAGAAGATTAAATTGGGTTACCTATCGGTTCAAGTACGACTATTCACACCTAACCCACGGCGATCTTTCAGATGCCACTGATATGGCCCCTTTAAATTGCATATCTGCAGTCTGTACCTCTCACCGAATTCTGAGTATAGTGCTCTAGAAATTTCAAATCCCCTCGCGCAAATACCTTCGCCGGCGTTAATTGTAGGAGAAAAACATCCTACCGTCATAGAAATCTATAACGCAATCGCTGAGTTGAACCATCGCAACACATAAGTGAGTTTCTGTTGGATCCCTAGCAACGTGGGGATTCCGGGAAATGCACGTGCAGATTCTGCAGCTAAGGACGCGTGTAGTCAACCATCCTTTACTACCCGTGTTACTACACACGATTTTATTAACTATGTAAAACTCATTCTTCGCGCGAAGTGGCAAGATGGCTGAACGGCTACAGTTGATAACAAACTGCGGTATATTAAAGATTCTGTGTTGCCATGGGACTCTTCATGCAGGAAAATTCGACGTGAGGAAGTGGTCCTCTGTCGATTACGGATAGAACATACGAGAGCTACTGACGAGTACCTTATGTCAGGAGAAAATGCACCACTCTGTGGCAACTGCCGACTAACTGTGCATCATATCTTGATAGACTGCGTTTGTTATGCAAACGCAAATTTACGTCGCAAATTTAAATTAGCTGGAAACCTCCGCCGCATCCTAGGCAATTATAAGCAAGTGGTGAATCAGGTACTCGTATTCCTACGCAGTATAAATATGTTTAATCAAATTTAATATTTATATAGTCGTAATTTATTTTTGTTATACGTGAAGAGGCACTTTACACCCCTCACGGATTCTATTGAGTATTTTATATTTTAAATAAATTTTTTTATTTCACTTTCAAGATAGTGACTGTGATAATAGTTGTAAGATTTCTGTGATATTAGTTTCAAGTTTTAGTGATATTTTATCTGTATTACTAGTTTTAGGTTTTATTTTAATTTTAATTTAGTGGTAGTTTTTAGCTTTTTACTTTTCCATGTGATATTAAAAGTAAGTTTTTAGTGAAATTAGTTTTTTAAGTTTTATTTTATTTATTTATTTCTTACTTTTAATTTCAATTTATTTTTAGGTTTTAATCTGCTTTAAAATGAATTTATTAGATTTTTTTATTTAATCCGGGCGATAATAAAGCTTCTGCGTTTTTCGCCCCTACAAAAAAAAGGATAGCTAATCTTTTGCATTGTTTTCACTTCCCAAATCGCAGTTTCATTTTGTAAACTGAACAGTTTCTGGAACGGCAGTTGTGTTGCCCTTTACAGTCCAAAAAAAACAGGAGGGTTTCTACACTACTCGCCCTCATGACTTGCCACCTCCCGCCCTGGACGTGGAACGTAAATGATATGTTCAGGACGTGGGTATTTTATACCTCAGGGCATTTCTATTATATTTATTATTATTATTTATACATTTTTTTTTTAAAAATAAATATTAAGGTATATGTACTCTCACTAATAAATGGTTGCAGTGAAACAGAGTTGTATAATTTCGGTGATCTGTGTGAACCTGTTTAACAAAACGATTTTCAGCCATTGACATTTTTTTATATATTTCTTGCATCATGTTTTAAAATAAATAAAGTTGTAGTAATTTTACTTGGAAATGTAGTTTTGAATTTCCACGTACACACTCACTTATACACAAATAGACAATTATATACACAAATACTATGTTATTGATTATATGTTATTGCATTAATAATTTACATCGTATTATTTATTTATTTCTTTATTTTCTGTACAGAATTATCTGAATTCATTCATTAATACTACTCGCATTTGTTTTCAATTAATTTAATCATTGACGTCTTTTATATCCTGAAGCAATCTTTTGTTTTTTATATTCAATTTTTCATACGTACAGGCTGCACATATACCTTTATAATTTTACTCTACTCACAGTAATCTTTTACTTTTCTTTCTCGGCGACCACGTAGATTCTAGACTGTTTCTATAATAACTTGGTGCTTCGACAGAGTTTTGCTGTTGAGATTATGTATCCGTCTCTTTATTTTTTTTTTCTTAACATAGCATATATTTCCATTTTAATTCATAGACAAATCATTTATAGAAACATTACATTCTTCTCCTTTTAACACGGTAGAGTATTCTGATATCATTTCTTTATGTTATTTTATTTATATTTGTATTTTTTATTTAAAAGAAAAAGAGTGGAATAAAGAGTTCTAATTATACTTTTCCTTGTACATCGCAGAAACATATTTGGTTTATTCTTGTCTTATAAAAAATATTACCATCATTTTTTTCTTTTTTTATTATCGTGTTGTGGTATTCGTGTTGCTACCAATGTTTTCTTTTTTAGTGTGTTTTTTTTTTTAGTTCTTAACGTTATTTTTGTTTTTAGTGTGTCTTTTAGGTGTATAATTTTTCCGTTATTTTTGTCAAGTTTTTCTTCTATTTTTTATTTTTATTTTTTTTTTTTTTTTATTTTTTTTTTTTTGTTTTACCTCCGGAACCACCGTTAGGTTATATCTTCAGAGGATGAGAT
>JAAAKQ030297843.1:7388-27053 GCA_010016005.3 Zanna intricata
TACATAACACGAGTCCGAAATACAAGAAAATTTACACAACTATAAAAAAATAAAACAATACACAATTATTGAAATATACATCATGACTATACGCGTCTACCTTGTCCCGGCAGGTCTGAGCATCACCTTGACCATCAATCTGCGCCCTACTCTGCGGCTTCGCGCTCCTTCGCTTGGAGGATGCAAACAGTAAGATCTTCAACTTCTTGCCAGTTCCTTCTTCCTTGGAGCACATATTCCACCATGCTGTACGGAGTCAGGTGTCCTAGGCCCTTAAGCTGTCGGATCCCGTCCCATCGCCTACAATGGAAGAACGTATGCTCCACTGAGTCATGTCTGCACAATACTGGCACATAGGAGTGGCCCGTCTGCCGAATCTGTGTAAATATTCAACAAATTCTCTGTAACCCGTGAAGAGCTGGGTCATAAAGTAATTCATCTCCTCGAATCCTTTCGAAAGCCACGGCTGAAGACGCGGGATTAACCGCTGCGTCCAGGCTCCTGTGCCCGAGGCATCCCATTCCCTTTGCTACTCGTCCGTTAGCTCCATGCCTCCGGTTTGGGTATCACTTCATGTGTTAGTTTCAGTTCGAGGGCTCTCAGGTGCACAGATGGCACACCCGCGAGCACCTCGGACACTGCCCTATAGGCGGACACTATCTTTATCGCGACCCGGGATTATATATGATCTATATATATATTGTTACTACATGCCTTTAACTCGGCGAACGCGCAAGGATGAGAAAATGTCAGCGGGGTTCAGTATACGTACGCGCGTATACAGGCGGCACTACCTCCACACAGCTATATGCTCGCGCATATCTCCTACCATAGCGGCGCTGCCCCACCACTGCAGGGTGGAATAAATGAAGGCTTCTTGACGAGAAGTGTGGTTTTCTCGCCAACCATCGCCTGGCGAAGACCAAGCCGGTGGGTTAAAGGGAAGAATCTATCTTCAAAAGATAGGTCCCGGAATCGCCTCCGACGCCTTCTCAAGCAAAGCATCCCCTAATAAGAAAAAAAAGGGTTTTCTACCCACTCTGGGCGGAAAGGGCCGATGATAAGCTCACTAGAATATCGAACCGCTGGGTCTCAACCGAACAAAACCCTCCAAAGGATCGGAACGCAATCGCAACTTCCCAACCGAATTAAAAGCCGTTTTACTTATGTATAACCGTCAGTTCAATAGAATCACACAGCAGTAAAGGGCACAAGTCCGTATACTGCATGTGATGTTTGCACAAGACATTTCAAACAAGTTTGAAAATTACAGCATTCATATCTCCACATCATGATTTGGTGAGCTGTCTATGCGTCAAACGAGAGAGCTCTATTTCATGTGTGTTATATTCTTAACAACTTATTAAAATGCCTTTAAAGTAAAGCCGGGTATTGTAATCAAGTTTAGTGGTTAACGAGACATCACAAAACAGCTGATTTTGTTGTCAAGAATTGTAAGGTTCAAATCCTAGTAAAGGTAGTTATTTTATACATATTTGAATACTAGACCATCAACACTGGTGTTCTTTGCTGGTCGGGTTTTTAAATTAACCACACTTCTCACAGTTCAAGACCTCTCCTGAGATTGTAACAAGATTACACTTCAGTTACATTCATACATATCATCCTCATTCATTCTCTGAAGTAATACCTTACAGTGGTTCTGGAGGCCAAACAGAAAAAGAGAAGAAAGAGGTATTGTAATCAAAAATTATAATTAATTTTTTTAGGTTTTCTAATCATTTTTCATGAGGAAGTTTTATTTTCTAAAATACAAGTCCTAGAACGTAAGGTATTATAGAATAAAAAATATAAAGGTTTTAGTCTGATAGTCCGGTTTATGCATTATACTAAGGACACAGAATTTGATTAGTAAAAAAATTTCTTTTTAATTAATTCATCGCAGAAGGTCCATGAAGTTAGTCTACAAGCAACTTTTTAAAGTGAAGTGGATAATTATCACTTAATCTGCTCCTTTCATAATCATAGGTAATCAAAATATTATGTGTTAATATATTCTGTTCAAAAATAATTTAATTTACTAAAACGACACAATTGTACTAATTATGGAAAACACTTTGTAGGATATTATTTATTCATTAATAAATAAATTATATTTCATAGATTATTGGGTAGAGATTAAATTCTAAGTTATAATTTTTTAAATTACTATTTATTACTACATATTCATACAATCTGACTACTTATAAACAGCAATCATTTTAACAAGAGTTTCCAGTAGTCTGAAATTCATACATAGTAAATCACAATTGTACACATTAATTAAATAAGTCAAAATATTCAACAGAAATGTTAATAAATAGGTTGTTCTTTAGATTCACATACACGAAACTTTAATAACAAACCATCTAATTTGTTTATTTTTTTTGTTATTCCAAATTTTCTTTTGTATTTTATTCAGTTATTAAATTTTTGGTTATAGGCATTACACTGTTTGAAAAAAATAGGAATTAACCAGCCAATATTCATAATTTTTTTGCCTAGTACATATACTAAGTGCTTTTTAGGATTTTTATAGTATCTATATTATAATAGTTAATGATTCATTGTGATAATTTTTCCATTTAATTAATCCATTAATATAAACAAAAAAAAAATATATATATATATATATGAGCAATGAGAATTTGTAATCAATAGAAAAAAATGTTAAAAATCTACACACTGATCGGAACCTCTTCCCAAAAAAGCAATTTTAAACTCTTTTCCGTGAAAGAAGTTAAGTAGCTCTCTGCTATTCTTGGCTTACAGGCCTAAATGATGTGGGTTCACATCGTCATTGGACTTTTATTTTATTTTGTAACATTTAAAAAAGTAAGTCTTTTTAAGCAATTCATTTTGCAAATTCTTCATATAAAAGCTTTAGTCTTTTAAGCAATACTAATTTCTTCACTTAAAAATATTGGTTCAAATGAACAATAAAATTAGGTAGGATTAATTTTTTTTTAAATAGAAAATTCTTTTTGTAAAGCAATTTACTTAAGTTTTATTAAAAAAAGTAAGAACAGAAGACTGAAACATAAAAGTAAAATAAATACCTTTTTAAGTAATTTTAATATGTCAAACACAAGATTATTGAGAAACATTTTAAAATATACACATTTTATTAATACAAATGTTATAAAATTAAAAATAATGAGCTGAACTAAAATATGTTACTTTTACTGTTTACCTTTGTAAAGAAAAAAATATAATGAAAGTCATTAATTTCATGAATTCAAAATTCTGTATAAAATGTTAAATTTGACAAATAAAAAATAACTGTTATAGTTTTTACTGCTTAACCTTATTAAGAAAATTGTGCAATAAACAATACCCAAACCTGACCCTATTGGATCCCAACTGTGTGGATCCCTCTATGAAGTACCATGGATTTGTTGAGATCATTATTTACATAGTTCAGTGTACTCCTGAATGTATATAAAGCACACATATATACTTCCTTCTTCCTAGTTTTGGCTTCCAGAATTAACAGTTATTATTTAAGGTGTATGTTAACTTCATTTTTTATTATTTACTAATAACTGCAATTGATTAATTAATTTATTATATTTCATTACTATTTTTACAGCTAAACTAAATAAATCTCTTATTAAAAAATTAGTCAAGAAAAAGAATATAATACTGTAAGATAACTAATAGTATGTGAAAATAGATTTTAAAAATGATAGTAATAAATGCTCATCACTTTCTATTTTGAATAATATGTTCTTATGTCATACACATTAAGTGTTTACTTAATCCTCATGGCATTTTTCTTTGTAGGATAGAAAAAACAATGAATCAGCAAAATTTATATGTAATCCAATGCATAACTGAAAACTGACTGCAAATTCTGTTAAAAAATTGAAATGGGCATCTAATTCTAGATGTTTAATTTGTGTAAACAATTCTTACACGTTACTTTTTATGTTGTTAATTAAATGTAACCATTCTGATAATTTTATAACACTGATGCTTAATACTGTAGTTCAGAATAATAATAAGTGTAACCTGCGTTAACCAACATGTCCCAAATATGAACAACCTTAAACATCAAGCAGTTTTACAGTAGTAGCAAGTTCCTTAAAAAAATAATAATAATTAGACACTATTTTTACATTTTGAACAAAAGCCAAAAAACATGTTGAAAAAATAATCCTTGTGTCATTTCTATGCATGTTACAAAAATGCATGGAACTATAATCATATTGATAGATAATTTGATTTGTTGTATTTGTATTTATTATGATTTATTTAGACTTTATCCATCTTTTTTTAATTATAAAAAGAATATATAGCTTATAATAGAAACAGTATGATTTGTGACATGCATTACACAGTGGATGTCAGCCTATTTAATCATATACAAAGCTATTAAACACTGATTTCATGTGCAGTAAGAATCAACATATTTTGTACTCATTTAAAATTAGATCTTTTCTTAAAATCGAATTTCTTAAAGGAAACATGAGTTTTGATGTAAACATAATAAACAAGATTAACATTTTTGAATGCATTGTATTAACCGACAGCCTTAAGTTTTAATGAAAATAATTTTTTACAGAGTTTGTAATGTTATTTAATCTTACATTTTTAACTTTTTAAATGGATTATAACAATTTAATGTAATTTTGAATACCATATCTAGATAATTCAAATGATGTATTATAATTCAGTTCTTTGTTTCATAACATTTTTTATTTATTTATTTTTATTGGTGTTCTGTTCCTAATATCTCACACCTCTTTCAGTGGCAAACATATTTCTGTCAGTTATAATGTACTTTACATAGAGGAGGTCAATCTATTCATAATATTCTTCAGACACTTTCAAGTTTAAATATGAACATTATTTAGAACTAAGAATAATCTTGTATAACTATAGATAATATATTCATTACAAACTTTTATTTCATGAATTATATCATACACTCAGCTACTGCCTCTTTTTTACCAAAATAAAAAATTACTTAACATAAAATTTCTAGTTCATAAATATCTTCCCATCATGTATTAATTTCTACCTAATATTTATATATGTTTATTCTAGTATAAAATAGAATTTGCTTTTTGAATGTAAATAAAATTTTGTTGTTCACTATTATCCACAAAAGAAAATAAATAGATATTAATAAATAATAATATAAATATTTATTTTAATAGATAATAATAAATATTTTTTTTTAAACACACACATATATATATCGAAGTTCCATATACTAAAATAAGACCAATGCAATCTTAATAAAATCAGTGTGTTCATGTAATATTTGTTTGCACAATGCATCTTACAATATTAATTTCTATTATTCATGTGCTAGGTGCCCATATCCACTATTGAAATGTTTTACATAATAAATACAGTATTACAGTTTCATATAAAAATAATGCCATAAATACAATGTATTTAGAAAGTAACACTTAAGAAATCATGAGTTTAAATTGATTGGGTATCACACCAACATTCCACTTCATTGTTTAGTTACAAATTTATTTGTATTTGTTATTTGTATGTGTGTCTACTAATTGGGTTGTTGGTATTACTGAACAGGCAGTTATTCGATTTTTATTGTTATGTAATTTATGTATTTTTTTAGTTTTTATAACTCTCATTTCTTATAAATAATTTATTTTTTCAATCACATTATCAACAACTAACCCATATAAATATAACTTAATAGTAATCTTAATAATAAAATTTTATTTTATAATTAATTATGAAAAGTATACAATTGCATTTAAAGTAACTAGGACTAGGGAAATATGGGTTTTCAGAGGGTGCTACTTTTTAGGATACTTCTAATCTTTCATGATGTAAAGTTCACTTGGATTTATGTTTTTTAGCAGAAAAATAATTGTCAATAACATATACATATTAATAATTACATAAATGTAGCTTAGATAATATTATATACCCTATTGTAGATATTGCATTACTGTGATTAAACTTTCTTTATTTCCCAAATTATTTTATGAAAAATTCATTCCATTTTCACATCTTTTTAAAATTTAATCTTATTATGTTGAAAATGATATCTTTTTATATCAAAGAACATCATCAGTATTGTCATTATGCTACATTATTATTAGTAAATTAGTCTTCAGTGTATGAATAAAATATTTCAAGAAATCTTTTTATAGTAATTTATGTTTATCTGTAATAATGTCTATAAAAACAAAGCTGACTCATTAGGTTCCATGAACCAAAGATGTAATCAACATACCTCTAATAATATATTCAACTTGGAACATTATTTCAAAATTAATATTAAGATATAATTAAAAATTGTATATTTCTTTGTTAGTTGATAAAAATTAAATTTTAAAAGCAAAAGAAAAACATGTTAAACTTACTACGTGAAATTTGTATCTAACTAATTGTTATTTTTATTGATAATGAAAGAAATGGAAATTAAATAAAAATATTATCATAACAATTTATTGATTTTTCCATTTATCTTCAGAATCATTTGCACATTGAAGTAAAGTAATTTATATGTAGTATAAATATAATAAATATATTTATTTAATGCTGGAGAAAAAGATATGGGTTTGACGTTACTAAAAATATAAGCAAACATTAGCCAGAAAAAAATACTGATTGCAACTGCAGACAAACAAATTCAAAAAAGATCAACCTTTTCTCTTAACAGATAAAATTTAAACATACCTAATCTGAAAAAAATATATATATATAGAAAATATTAAAAGTGGCTCAGTGATAAATCTAGAATGTGGAGATGTTTTTGAATAAAGTTTTTTTGTTTTATTAATAAACTATTGTTTAGATTTGTTTTTCTATTACATTTTATTTTGTTCAATATTTTTTCTACTGAATCTGAATAATTTCAATAACTCTGTTTTGTAGTTTAAAATACTCTCATAGATTTCATTTACATCAAAAGAAATATTCAGTTCCCTCTACTTGAAATGTAGTCCCTCTATTTTCTTCTTCTTTTTTTTTTTGGTGGTGTGGGAGATCATTATTTACTTTCCCTTTTTTAGTATGACGTAAGGAATTTTTGAAAATTATTTATATACTTAGATTTCCATCAACATTCTTTATTCTTCCATCCCCTGAACATACAACACTTCTATAATAGATGTTTTAATCCATACAATTTTTTTTTAGCTCGGCACAATTTATTTTTATTAATAACAATGAAAATTAAAGAAATTTCAATTAAATAAAGAAAAATATTTTCATAACAGCTTATTTTATTTTTTTATAAAATTTCTGTTATTCTAAAAACAGTAGATGCCAATTCATTATGACCACTGTTATCAAGTAGTTAATGTTCGATATTTTTAACAAATCTTTATAATTTGTATACTAGAAGAAAGAAAATATTTTATTTGAAATAATCATACCTTCAGTTAGTGATATACTTATTAGAGTTTGTCTTTTTGATGACAGAATTGTAATTGTGAAGGAATTTGGTAAGTTATCTATTCTATTAAAATTTATTTCTACTTTCACTATAACTTTCATGAGACCATCTCCTACTTTCTTTGACACTATTGATATAGCACTTTTTACTACTTTCAAATATTTACCTTTTTATTTTTTAATTTAATCATATTACTTAATTTATATTTTGTAATTATCTTGCATACTTTTGTACTTGATTTTCTTAGTTATAAAATTTCAGATTTTTCTTTTAACTACTTTTTTAAAGGATTGTTAATGTTTCTTCTTCTATTATTAAATTACAAAAAACTTATGAAAAAAACTTATGATTAGTTATCCTAATAATTCTGTGGGTTATTGATGAAAATAAAGAAACATAAAATATAAAACAACAATATAATTACACAATGTTAAAATCTTTAACACAAATCTTCAGTATGAATGTTAAGATTATTATTGTAAAAAAGAGCTCATAGAACAGGTTAGGCAACAGCAGAAAGAGATTTTTGAACTCTTAAATCCCCACTGTTAAAATAGTTTCATATTAAAAAACACCATTTCAAGTATAGAATAGAAATAAAGTGGTATACAGTAATTCTGAAAATTAAAAGCATTCAGCCAAAAGAAATTATTGAATTTTGGATCAAAAGAGGCAATAAAATAAGTTAGTATACAGAAGAAACATTCCAAGAAACATTAACAGCCAACATTGGTAATAAATATCCCATCTTTGTCCAACATATTATATATTTTCAGTAAATTAACGGGATTATTCTAAGCTGGTTATAATTGTGAGTGGTCATAAATCAGGCATTTACGCGAAAACAAAGTAATAATCACTGTTAAAGGTGTTATAAAAAAAAAAAAGCAAAATTATTTAAAAATCATATAACTGTTATGAGTTAAATAATAATCTTACAACACTCTCTCAATCCTGTTCTCTTACAAACAGACAAACCTTTTTAATTAAAGTAAGAAATTCTTACATTAATAATTTTTTATCTCTATTTAAAAAACTATTTTAGTGCCTTGTTATTAGAGTATTCCCTGTTCGATGACCCTTTCAGAACTTCATAACAAATGGCAAGGCAATTGTAGTTTCACACTTTTCAAGAAACCAATAATAATGATGTTTGTACTCTATAAAATTGAGATTATTTTACATACTTCATCATGATATAATAAAATTTATGTTTGTAGATTTCCAAAAGAAACAAATATTAAACAAAATCCAACACAGTAAATTTAAGGAAAATTTAATTCATATTTTAATTAAAACTCATATTTATTGCATAGTACATATGTAGTTACTTTCTAAATACATTCACAAAAACAATGATTGACAGTTATTGATAATTCCTATTGTACATGATACTGTCTAAAATAAAAAATATATATATATATTTTTTTTAATTCATATTTTAATATTATTTTAATAATATTTTAATATATATTTTATATTTAATTCATATTTTAATTAGAACTCATATTTATTGCATAGTACATAAGTACATATGTAGTTACTTTCTAAATACATTCACAAAAACAATGATTGACAGTTATTGATAATTCCTATTGTACATGATACCATCTAAAATAAAAAATATATATTTTTTTTTTTAATTAACACCAAACTGTATAATACTACATCATAAATCAAGATTAAAAATAAATGGAAATACCTGTACTATATAATCAGTTTTTCTTGAACTGTTACTTAATATCTTCTACAACCATTTATTTGTTGTAATTATTTATGCAAAGAATGATATTTATTTTCTTAAACCTTTACTTTATTGCACTATTAATTATGAAATAATATTCGTTGATGCAAAATAAAGTAAATTTAATTTTTTGGACCAATTTTTAATATCATGAATAATATGTAAGAACAGATGTTTGATTACCACGCAATATTAAATATGGTGGAAGATCTCTTGTTAACATTTCCAACCATGCCATGTACAGAGGAGCTGAGACAGTTCCTTTCCTTGGCATTGGTAACGTCCTGAAAAAAAAAACTATATCATATTTCTATTCCACATAGGAATCAACAAAAACACACTTTTAGTATATTCAGAAAATGAATATTATTAAGCATCAGCTGACACTCTTTCACAATTCCTCAAACCATTGATTTCACATAAACCATCTACTTTTAAAAGTATGACCTACTGACTTCTCAGAACACCCATATCCCTTGAAGACCACAAAGAACTCAACTCTACATACAGATATATCAGAATACTTAATGATGGTTCTAGTGAAAAAATAGCAAATAATAGTAAAAATAAGGATAAGCTACTAGAAGATACATAAACAAAGATTCACAAGAAGTAATTCAAAGATTTTTTTAGATCTGGATACAATGTGGTCTCAGAATAAAAAATAAAACAAAACCAACTATTATACACAGAATCATTAAACAAATTCAATGCCCCTAAAACTTACAAACTTTTTTTTTTTTGTTTAATCTCAGAAACCACAGTTAAGTATATCTTCAGAAGGATGAGATGAATGAATTGTAGCATGTGTGAAAAATGCCATGCCTGACTGGGATTCGATCCCGGGACCTCGGATGAAAGACCGAGACACTACCACTCGCACCATGGAGGCCGGCAAAACTTACAAACTTTATCTTTATCTGTTTAGCCTTCGGAACTACCGTAAGGTATTACTTCAGAGGATGAATCAGGATGATGTATATGAATGTGAATGAAGTGTAATCTTGTACAACCTCAGGTTGACCAATCCTGAGAAGTGTGGTCAATTGAAAACTTACAAACTGAATTGCTTTAAGTGCGCTGTGTTCTACAGTAGTCAAATGGGGAACAATTTCAAACAATTTTTTTGAATTATTTTAAGTAAAAATCCATCACAGAAATTATTAATCTACCAGTACTGAAACTAACCTTGATATCCTAAATATGTGCAAAAAAGGTCTCATCTTAAAAAATTCAATCATTAGGAAATACATAAAAACACATTAAAGGTAAAAATATAGTAAATAATCAGATGTAATTCAAATCTAACCCTTCTGACCTCATTTAAGTTATATAAACTACCTAACTAAAAAAAACTCCCAGCTTGGCACAAGGATGAGAAAACAGCAAGTGAGAAAAAGTTATTTAATATAGTTGTAAAACCAACTGAAAATTAATTGTAAAATGAGTTTTTTAAAACTCTTATTAACAAATTTAGTTAGTAGGTTGTTTAAAAAATTGTCTACCATCCCATGGGCAAGCAACATCTGAAAAATATATTTTACAGTTAGAACACAAACCTTACTTGTGCTACTCATGATTTAATTACAAAGAATGTGGCATACTTTGATAAAAAAAAAATTTTTTTACCAACTGAAGCAATTATTTACAAAGCAAAAAGATCCTTGTAATTATTCAGGTGCCGTTCATAACTTAATTTTTTCTAAGGTTTATTCTAGTATACTTCACATTCTTTCAAGCTTTATTATTTGATAAATATTATTTAATAAAATTTCATTTTTAGTGAACAAAGTGTGATTTTTTTATTTATTCTCTTTAAATTACTTTATCATACAATACAATACAATATTAGACATACAATAAAAGTAACAAGTTTTATTTCATGCTCAAGTTTATTAAGTAACTATTTATTAGTTTTGTGCTGGTAACAGTCTGCTTATTGGAAATGAGAATTTGAAATCTACCAAACAGTAACAAATACACTAAAGTGTTTGTAAAACATTTGTAGAACTTTGATACAACAATAGTCAACGCATTATTTTATGAGTAGATGAAGTAGTTCTCTGGGATTGCAATCAACACTTACAAAGTTTAGTATATGGATTAAAAAATGACTTAGGTTCTACTAGATAAATAATTTAGTACCAAACTAAGCCAGCTTGAACTACAGTTATTAATTTGAGTGCCCCCTTAAAGATTTTATTGTCACTGCTGCCATTACTGTTTAACTATTGGTTGTGTATGTGACCAATCTTGTCTATTTAGTCTAATGTAAACACTTCATTCTTCAGTGCATATAGTTAGTTCTTTGCGGTGTTTTTCTAAAATACTTTATTTGATCATGGAAAGAGTTGCTATAGTGGAAGTTTATGTGTGTTCCTGATCCTTTCAAGAAACAAATATTTGAGGAAAACTTTCTGAATGCTATTTTCCCAGCAAAGAGTAGCATTCATGATTTTGTTAAAAAATGCTTTACAACATAGGCAGTTTCAAAGCAAAACGAAATGGACAATCTTCTCTATAGCTAATATTCAAAGAATTTCTCCCAGTGTAAAAAAATTAATACATAAGTTATTACTTTTTTTTTTCTTAACCTCTGGAACCACCGTTAGGTATATCTTCAGAGGATAAGATGAATGAATTGTAGTGTGTTTGAAAAATGCCATGCCTGACCATTCTAATGTGCAGGATCACATTAGAATGGTGCAAAATTCACATCTGCCCATAAGATTCATTTTATACCATATTGTATAATAATTTAAAGTATCAGACAAACCAAAACATATTTATTATTGCGACTGGCTTCTAAAATATTGTTGATGGACAGATAGACCTGCTGCTGAATTTCATGTCAGATGAGGTGGAACTTCAGAGAGTTCTAAAAAAATTCTTAAATAATAATTTTACAATTTAACAGATTGAGAGAAATAAAAATTTGGTTGTTTCCAACAAGATGGAGTAATTTGTGACACATCAAACAATTAACTAGTATGCATTCATGCTCCTTTTACAGAATAAATAACTGTCAGCAAACAGGGTAGCCTCCCCCTTCACCAGATTAGTCTAGTTGGGACTTTTTGCTTTGGGGTTGTGTGTGAAGGATGTAGTTTATGGTATCGCCACTTTGTTTTGCAACAAGTGACTCTTGTTCAATCACAAAAAGTGTATCACAGAAGTGTGTTGCTTAACAGAGCTCTCACTTCAAATACTTTTTCACAAAAATATGGTAAACCTTTGCTAACGCAAATTCAGAATTTAATTTTATTTATTTATGATTTCATTCATAAAATGTTCCATGTCGCAATTGTGTTTAGTCTCTAGCAGTCCGATTTTAAGTTTATCATTGTATTTATTTCATGTTTTTAACCTCATAACACCTCACTTACTTTCAATTATCATATGAATACTTTCTCAAATGAAGTAGATAGTTTCACTATCAGCGGTTTCAATTTGTCAGTGTTTCCATATATATTACATATAGTTCATTTATTCAAAATGGGATAAGCAGAAGTTTAAAATACAAGCAAAAATGGACTTAAATATCCTTCAAGGAAGTATATCCATTTAACTGAACAGCAGGTCCAACAATAAATAGGCAGTCTTAATAAAATTGTAGATAAAAATGAAGATTATTTTCTAAATGAAAGAAAAGACTGGTCAAAGATTATATGAAGAAACATTCAATTATTTGTTCTAATTCAAGGCACAAATACAGAGCATTCAGAAAGTTATTATGCAGTATATTTTAGAATTATTTGGTGCTTTCTGTTCTTTCGACATTTGGTTGTCCTGTGGATTCGTTGAGGTTGGGTGTTGCTCAGTAATAAACCTTCTTTTTTTTTCTGTTTAGCCTTCAGAATCACCATAAGGTATTACTTTGAGGATGAATGAGAATGATATGTATGGATGTTGATGAAATATAGTCTTTTCAGATCAACCATTCCTGAGATGTGTGGTTAATTTAAACCCAACAACCAAAGAACACCGGTATCAATGATCTAGTATTCAAATCTGTAAAAAAAGTAATTGCCTTTACTAGGATTTGAACGTTAGCACTTTCAACTTTGAAATCAGCTGATTTGTGATTACAAGTTCACCACTAGACCAACCTGGTGAATTCAGTAATAAACCAAGACATCAGTTGTTGAATTTGATTGAATGTGCTTCATTTTGTTTTTTGTTGTTTTGTTTAGCAGAATCAATAGTTGCAAGAAACATAATGGTTCTTTCAGAGCAGGAATGCATTTTTCTTGGTGAACACATCTTTCTTGAAGATGACAAGTATACTAATTTAGTAAAGTACAAGTTTTCTGAAAAGTTTCCAAATACTGCTGTTCCTGACCGCAAAGCAGTTTGAATTCTTACCAAAAAATTTTGGGCAATGAGCTCTGTTGAAAACACTGATCGAAGTGGAAGATTAAATAAACTAAACAAACAGAAGCTGTTTTATATTTTGGATGCTATGGCCATAATTGCATCAAAGTCAATGTGTAAATTAGTACAACAACAAGATATTGAACTTGCTACCATAAAGAAACATAAAGCTGTAAGAAAAGAACTGAAACTTTTCTTACTTTTCCTGCAAAGTAATGAGCGTTTTATAATCTGAAATCTTCAGATCACACCAAAAGGTTAAATTATTGTTAGTAGTTTAAACCTTTTATTGACCAAAATTCTGTAGTTACCCTCAACATTACATTTTTTGTAGATGAAGCGTGGTTTCATCTGGGAGGGAAACCCAGATACTAATTCACAAAATACACAACTGTAGTCAACAACTAACCCCCATGAATTATACAAAGTGAAAATTGGAGATTGGGTCGGTGTGAATAAAACGTGCTTTATGGGTCCAATTTTTTTGAAAATGATATTAATAGTGATTGTTATTAAGCTGTTTTAACAAACTTCATTAGTCAGTTAACAGAAATAGAAATCAATCATGGTTGGTTCCAACAAGATGGCGCCACAGAGCACACAGCTAACAGATCAATGACTTTTTTATGAAATGTCTTTGATGAATCATTTCAAGGAGTTTGTGGCCTGCATGATCACCTGATCTGACTCCCCCAGATTACTTACTACAGGAGGCTGCAAAATAACATTGCATCGCAATAGACCACATACGATTGACAAACTAAAAACCTTAATAATGACATACACACAATACATTCCAGGACATCAACTGGTTAAAATGTTTGAAAATAAATTGAAACACATGCAGTATGGTATTGATGTTGGAGGAGGTCATTTTCAACCATTCTACAAACTATTCCAATTATTGTAATACCAATTTCTATAAAATAATGAAGTAAAATTAGTAAGTTTTGTCATTACATTTGCATAATTCCAGTGTACAGCAACTTTACAAATACTCTGTACAAGGCATCCACCACTGAATATAAAAGGGTTCATCACTTTAAGATAATTTACAGGTATAATTTTGTTTATTTTAAAAGTGATACACGCAAGTGAAAAATAGAAGTAGGTCAGCAAAATGGGAAAACAAAACATTAAAGAACTTCCAGATATTACGTTTGTAGTTTTCTAAGCAAGTTTGTGGGAATGTCTCATTGGAGGTTAAAATTCATTAGATTCCATAATTTATAACATAAAGCTCTTCTGACTTTCCAAAATATGACAACTACAGGTAAGTAAATATCTTAACACAGTAGCTTCTGCAGTGTTACGTTAGCATTCTTCAGCGATTAAAAGAGAAAAACATTAAATATTATTTGAAACATACAGAAGTGTAATACTGTATGAGGATATGATTAAATTTAAAACTAACATCAGTTAAGAAAAAATACAAGATCAGTGATCTTAATGATAGACAAGCAGTAACGTATTAATAACAGTGTTCCATAAGACAAATTGGTGATGAACAAATTTGTAAAAAATTATTTTTTTTACAAATTTTAACTATTTTTTATCTATTTTATTTTATCTCAATTCATCTTTATCCTATTTTCTTATCTGTTTTATTTTTCATTAATATTTTTATGAAATTTATAATTAATATATTATATTCAGTTATTACATCTGCATGGCACAAGAAATAAATATATTGATTATTATTGCTTGTGTGATAATAAATATGCAAAAGATTATAATTAAGTCAAGAAAAAACACAATGATTAATATTAATGGTTTGCTGAGAAACAAAGATAATCCTTACAGCCTACCTACATAACCGATAGCTATTAAAAACAATGTAAATATTATGTGGTAACAATAAAAATAAACAGATACAAAAATAAAAATACAAATAACAGTAAACATTTGGAAGTGGTACCCATATTATTAGTTGGTGGGAAAAGTTTTTAAATGTTTTAGTAATTTATTAAAAATGACAAAGGAAATATAATAAAGGCCTTTCTTCTAAGCCGAAGTATTGTATTGAGCTGCACAAAAACAGTTCTGTTGCTTGGTTTAGTAGAGGCAGTTATTGTTACTTTTTGAGAATAAATGATTATTCTTATTAGCGAAGACTGCACACTCATAAATAAAAACACAAGGTCAAGTTAACATAATTTATTTTCAAAATATCTGTCTATATGGTTCATACATAATAGAGCCAAACATGATCTGGCAGCCCAATTTTGTATTTTGAAAACCCATTCTTAATTTTTGGGGAAATAGCAACAGTGTACCTTTTTATATAATAATGAGCATTTTCACTGTACATATCTCAACATGCTCTTAAATGTACTTGGCCACTGCAGTTCTATTCACCTCCAAATGTGTTTGAGCATACTTTGCAACAGCAGCTTGGTTAATAAGTTGATTTTTTTGTAAATGTTTAAGCTGCATTTTTGAGTTGCATCTATTATGGATCATAACAGAAAAACACTTTTTATTTAAGGGTGATGGGTTTGATGTTGGCGAGGATGGAAAATGACACTGGTAGTCAATTAATAGTCAAATAAGCATCAAAATGGCCCCAAGAAATCGGTTGGTAGCTGTAAATCTTAATCATTTGACAAGACAACCCTCTGTTCTGAAATAAAAAAGACTTCAAAAATGAATTCTAATATTTTTCCAGTAGTTGTCAACTCACAGACCATCTTAAATTGTAGGTTGAATCATATCAGAGAAATATTTTTGTTATAATTTGTATAATCATATTTTAAAATATTTTTGTTATAAAATTACTATGTCAATAATTCAATATAAGAGTATCAAACAAGATGTAAATTACAAAATAACTAATTTAGCCTAATGTTTAACAGATTTTATGAAGAGAAAATGCAGTGATAGATGTGCAAAGTCTGTTCAAAGAAAAGTATTCAACAATTTTTTTTAAGTTTTGGATGTGAATAGGAAAAAATAGGAGTACACAAGTATCTAGTGCATATTCTTGTGGTTATTTTTTTTTGTTTATGTTAGTGTAATAGGAGTTCTTCACTTTTTTATATTGTATATAATGACAGAACATGTTGAACAGCATTACTGCATCAGACATCCAAAATAAAACGTTTGTTGTTTTGAGAATAACTTGTATCTCAATAAGATATCATCAGGCCAAATATTATTAAGAAGTGCAATTTGGTAAAAAAAACTGACAGCCTTCTGAAAAATTGTAGATGATATTGGGATTACCGATAGTTTTATACACTTGGTTTTGACAGATAGTATAGAATGGCTGCAAAACTTCTGTCAAAGCTGCATTCACTTGAAGAGAAAAAAACAGTTTTGATGTTTCACAAGAAATGCTGGACAGCATGAACAGTAATCCTAACATTCTTAAAATCATGATAACTGGTGATAAATCTCAGGTATATGGGTACAACCCAAAAACCAAAGCTCATCACATGGGGATAAACAATGGTCTCAATATCAACAAGAATAATAACCTTAATAAACAATAATCTCTAAGACTGAAGAAGGCAATACAAGTGAGAAGCTAAGTGAAAAGGATGCTACCTTTAATCACTATTAGCTGTATATATCATGATTACACACTTGAAGGCTTACCTGTCAACAAACAGAACTATTTGGAGGTTTATTCCATCTTTTTTATACAAATTGACAACAGACCAGACTTGGCTAGTGATTTCTGGTTATTTCCGAAACTGAAATGATACTTCTGAAGTGGATTCATCGTTTTGACAGCCAAGTGGGTAAAGTAATGAATAAGACAGCACAACTGATAGCCATTCCAAAAAGAGGACTATGAAAAATACTTCTAGCAATGGAAGACTTCTGGATTAATTGAATGAAATCACTGGAGGGGCTACTTCAAAGGAACTAGGGTTGGAAACAACTAGGTAAGTTTTTTGTCATTGCCTGTGGTCATAAACTTTTTGAATAGACCTTGTAATTTTTCTGAATTATTAGACAAATACATCTAGCTAAAAATAATGTAATAGCAACCATGCACATTTATATTTAATAATTAAATATGTAACAACTGACATGACAATGAATGTAGATTCAGTAGAATGCTGTAAAAGCAGCTCTCGTAATCTCAAGTGTCTATTGGTTTTTTCTTTCAATAACAAAAGTTCAGAATCAGTTATGTATTTGTTGTCTTCATTTTTGGCTGAAAACAAAAGTTAAATCTAATATTAGCAGTAAGACTGAAAAAATTTATTAAAATGACTAACAGATAATTTTAAAAAAAATTAATTGGTCAGAATTATAAACATTTTCAAATTATTTTTAGATTATAATAAAATTAATGAAAATAAAATAATGAGAATTACTTCACAAATAGTGTTTTTGGTGTTAATTTTTCTACTGATATTTATACAATCCTGTATTTTGGATTAGAAAGTGACATCAGGAAATTCTTTTCAAAAGACAGATTGACTTTGAACATTTTTAAGTTTAGCTGTAAATTTAACGAGGCATTAAAATATTCATTCTAGTTCAATTTTTTAAATCAATTAAGGATCCATAAACTTGACAGCCAGTTTGTGAAAAACTTTAAAGTTAAAATATTTCTATTGAAATCTGATCAATTAACTGTCTAAAAAATGAAGTTATACAGTAAAAAAATTAGTGCAGTTTATTTGCTCGTAAAAAGCAACTTATGTTGATATGAGTTGATTTTGATTCATGCGTTTTATACTGCAATTTTTTGTAAGTAATTCCCATTATCCTGAATATCATGATAATAGATCTAAATTGTTGAAAAAATGAAGTCTTAGTGAAAAAGCAGATCGCATGATTAATTTATCATTAATAATGTCTATTTATCATGCAAGTCAGATTTTAATTGCTGTTTTTAACAGCAATTTTAACTGCTTTTGTTCTAATAGCTTTAATTCTACCTCCTAAGTCAGCAATCTTGATTTCAAGGTAATAATTTCAATCTTCAGTTTGCGGTTTCTTCAATTTCTTTTTGAGTTGGTAAAAAATGAACTACACAAATTTGTTTAATTTTACATTTAATTTATAGCCACTTCTCTAACAATTTCTTTATGAAATTCCTTATTTCTCCCATTAACTTGATACAAATAATTTTTTTTTAAATAAACTGGTATTAGCCTTTATAGTAAACTTTTCCCAACATTGTCTATTGTAATTACTCAGCCACTACAGCAACACATTTTAATAAAAAAAATCTAACAACCACCTAACTGCAGTTTGAATTGCTAATGTTTTTTCCTACCAAATGTTAAGAGATACATTGTTTATCATAAAATGAGATAAATTAATTTGTTTCTTGACCCAATCTGTCCCATTATTTTTTGTGGTGTAAGGCATATAAGGCAGCATGAGAACAAGTGACACTTTTTTCCTTTTCATATACTGATGTGAGCGAATGATTCGTATATAACACGATATCTGTCTTCCTCACAATTTCTAACAATTCTATCACGGTCGCCAATTATAGTGAGAATATGATTCGTAAATAACCAACACGATATCAGACTTCATCAAAGTAATTTATTTAACACAACAACAAACTAACAAACAACGTTTAACAAAATCTATATGAAAGAATTTAGACTTTCGGGCAGTACAAGCGGCAGCGTAACCTTTCGGAACTACGACACACAAATGAACCAATCCCAGGTCGCTAGAACCGCTTATATACTGTTAGCTGTACATCTAGAAAACACTAGAAGAGTCTATTTGCTTCTATTACAAATATTTACGTTATTTATAAATAC
Organism: Zanna intricata; assembly: GCA_010016005.3. Taxonomy (NCBI): domain Eukaryota; kingdom Metazoa; phylum Arthropoda; class Insecta; order Hemiptera; family Fulgoridae; genus Zanna; species Zanna intricata. Next base: position 26,647 of record JAAAKQ030297843.1, read on the forward strand.
AATTAACTCCAAACAATATAAATAATTACACTAATTACAAAACTAAACTTTATCAACGCCAACTGCCAAATAAAAATTCATTCTTCAGTAAAATAATAATTCAAACAAAAATACAACCTTACAGTTTTTTGCAGTATCCAGATCTTTCTATAAGGTTCTAGCACAGTTATGTCAAAGATACGGCCCGCGATCGCAATGTATCACAGAAAGAAGAATCATGTTTTTTAGAGCTTTTAGACTTCACTCGATTCCTCTACGGAAGTTTCAAAATGCGCACACTACATTTATAAGTAATTTCAAGGACAGCGCGTGCCTAGACAAGCGAGAGAGATAGACAGTAACGCCATCTCTTAGCAACAAGCGGAAATACTCTATTATTTTTGTTGAGAACAATAGAATCTTCCACG
>JAAAKQ030297844.1:0-10210 GCA_010016005.3 Zanna intricata
CCAAGGAAGGCGCCTTCATCTTTGTTTTTGAAAATGCAGAGAGCCACATTTTCTTGGAAAAAATACAGCTGTAGTTTACCATTGCTTTCAGCTTTAATCAGTGTAAATTATAATTATATACTACTTCTCTCTAAATTGTTTTTTATGTTTCTGCTAAAGTATCACAAAAATCTATAAGTTTTGGGTCTAATGCAGCCCAAGTTTCAACTGAATCTGAATAGATCTTAATAAGCATTTTACTTATGTGTCATATGACATAATACTACAAATTTCAGTATTGTGATGTATCATCAAGAAATACTAATACATTTATAACCATTTATTATGTTGAAAAGGGATTCAAAATTGAAATATAAATTATAAGCATAGAGTACAAGTAGTACGAAGAATGGCAAAATATCTGTTAACACAACAGCATTTCATCTTGTCAAGCAAAATAATACAAAGTAAAATAAATTATGAATGAGTTCAAAAAGTTATATTTTGATATTTCTAATCCTAAGTTTCTAAGCGAAATAATGATGAATTCATCAAAAGTAATGTTTCTGATGATTAGAAAGAAACGAACTCAGTGAATGCGAGACAGATTCAGAACCAACATGAAAACTATGAACCATGAGACCAAGCTGAACCATGATGTTCATCATCTGAAAATGAGGCCTATAATTTTTTTTCTAAGGAAAATAAGAGTATACAGTGACATAAGCTGAATATGTTTCACTCTCCAAGATCAATTGTAAAAATATTTTGAAGAAGTTATTTTGACAACAGTTCAGGGATATGTCAAAGGAAATTCATCTGTTTTAGTTGTTCAGTAATGTTTATTTGGTAGTCCAAATAATACTATAAACAATTTTATTCATAGAAAATAAGAAAAATTAAGTTCATCATTCTAGTAAAAGAGATTTAAAGACAGAGAATGAAATGTTTTATTTGTTATCTTGCACTTGCTGGATAGAAGAAACTAAAGCATACAAATGTGAATGAAATATGTACATCTTAAGGATCTGGTATATGAACATGAATAAAAGCTTATCACTTTAACATCTGTAGGGCCTTAAACAGTGGTGCTCATATTGAGTTATATTAAGAGATAAAAAAAGTTTAGACTGAATTTTCATGAAATAAAACACATACATTTATAATTAATGTAATAATGTAAATTTAATTTAAAGCCACAGTTCTTTTTCAGAACTTGGTAGATTTAAATTTTTCAAAATAATAGTTTCATTATCTGCTGGTAGGTTTAGTAACCAATACTGAATAAATTTTTTTTTTCAATGACAGATTGTAAACATTTACATCTAAAATTTTTAAATTTAATTATATTTCCTATTGATGTTAAAAAACTGATTTGAGAAAGCAGTTACATCTATGAAAGTATTCATCATGGAAAAAAGCAAGAAAAAGGAGTTTGTAATAAAATTCTTTAATTAATTTTAATAAAGTAATATATTGTTTTAATAAAATTGAAAGAGGGTAGCAGCTCTTTCAGTGGTTGTTTAGGGCATAGGTTAGGAAGACTTAAGCAGCCATATAATCATCACTCACTCTTCTTAATACTGCACAGCTGAAAGTACTGGAACACTACAACTGTATTTTTTCCAAGAAAGTGTAGCTGTCTGTATTTTCATATAGCAAAGATTGAGATGCCTTCCTTAGTAAAATTTTCCGGAAGTAAACTGTTTTCCCATTTGGATCTTGGGGTAGGGACTACTAAGAAAGGAGTCACCAGAAAATTAAAAAATAACATTTACAAGTCAGCGCATTTGAAAAAGGTTGGTAGATTAGAAAATTTAAAGAGGGGAAGTTAGTAGGTAAGTAGGAATTAGCTAGCGAGGTTTGGTGAGAAGAGGAAAATGTCATTTAGTCTGGTAATTTTAGAATAATTACTCAGCTAACTGAAATAAAGGGCAGTCAGGAGTAGATTTAATAATGAATAAGAAGAGAGGGCAGAGATTAGAGTACCTCAGAAAGCTTACTAACAGAATTATTGTAATCAGGATAAAATCAAAAACTAAGTTGACAACAGTTATTAATTTCTATATGCCTGCAAGTGCCCATGATGACTATGAGGTAGAGTGTGGATATGAAGAGATTGACAAAGCAATTAAACAAATAAAAAGGAATGAATATTTAATAATAGTTTGAGATTGGTTAGCAAGCATAGGAAAAGACAAAGAAGGAAAAAATATTGTGGATGAATATGACGAGCTGGGCAAAAGAAATGAAAGAAGGGACTGACTTATTGAGTATTGCATGAAGTATAATTTAGTAACTGCCAACACTCAGTTTAAAAATCATAATAGAAGAATATACGCATTGAAAAAGCCAGGTGATAATACTGCAAGGTATAAGGTAAATTATATCATGGTTAAGCAAAGATTTATAAATCAATCCATTAACTGTAAATCATATCCAGGAGCAGATATGGATAGCAACCATAATTTAGTGTTAATGAAGTGGAGATTGAGTTTAAAAACCTGAAGAAAAGATTTCAGATGAATCAGTGGAATTTAGAAAAGCATGAAAAAGAGGAGGTACAGAAGATTTTTGTGGAGGAAATTGCAAGAGGACTGGGTAAAAAAGGTAAGGTAGAAAATATACCTTCAGTTCTTTTAACAGAAGAATGTTAAAAAGGAAATTCTTAAATCAACAGTAGTGAACTTAGGTGGAACAAAAAGAACTGGTAGAAAACCTTGAATAACAGAAAATATATTGCAGCTGATGGATGAATGTAGAAAATATAAGAATGATATTGGTGAAGTAGGTAAAAGAAACTATGGACAATTAAGAAATACTGTGAAAAGGAAGTTCAAATTAGGGAAAAAAGATTGGATTAAAGAAAAGCCTTAAAAGTGGAAAGAGAAATGATGATTGGTAAAGTAGATGGAGTGTACAGGAAAGTTAAGGAGAATTTTATAGTACATAAATTAGAAACCAATGTCTTAAATAAAGAAGGTAAGCTGATTTATAATAACGAAAGAAAAGGTCTAAAGGTAAGTGGAATATATTGAAGAGTTATTTGGAGGAAATTAATTAGAAACTAGTGTTAGAGAGGAAGAAGAGGTAGTTGAAGAGGATGAAAAGGGAGATAACAATACTGAGATCTGAATTTAATAGAGCATTAAAAGATTTGAATGGCTTAAAGGCTCCTAGAATAGAAAGGATACCTGCAGAATTACTGTGCAGAGTAGATGAGGAAGCAATAGATAGATTATACAAACTGATGTGTAATATTTACAAAAAAGATGAAGTTCCATCAAACTTCAAAGAGAGTACTATTGTCATGATACCAAAGAAAGCAGGAGCAGATAAATGTGAAGAATATACAACAGTTAGTTAACTACTCCGCATATCAAAAATCTTAACTAGAATTCTGTAAAGAAGTACTTCAGAAGAATGAATTTCTTCCACTCAATAAGTTTGAGTGGAATAAATGTTGGAGAAGACCACTTTGGTTTCAGGAAAAGTATTGGGGAAGGGAAGCAATTTTTTAGCACTCAGATTAATATTAGAAAGAAGATTAAGGAAAAATAAACCAACATACTTGACATTTGTAGACTTAGGAAAGGCATTTGATAACATGACTGGAATAAAATGTTTCTGCATTTTAACAAACTTAGGGTTTAAGTATAGAGATAGAAGAACAATTGCTAACATCTACAGGAACCAAACTGCAAACAAAGAGCATAAGAATGAACCAGTAATAAAAAAAAGGATTCAGACAAGAATGTTTTCTATCACTGTTACTTTTAATGTTTGCATATTACTAGTAGTTAATCATGTTAAAGAACAGTTTAGATCCAGAGGAACACTGCAAAGTGAAAAGATAAAGATGCTACAATTTGCTGATGATATAGTAATTCTGGCCGAGATTAAAAAAGAATTAGAAGAAACAGTGAATGGCAGGAATGAAGTCCAACACAAGAACTACCACATGAAAATAAAAAATAAACAAAAGTAATGAACTGTATTAAAAATAAAGTAGATGATCTTCTGAATATAAAAAGTAGGATGAGAAAAGACTACAGAGTAGAAGAATTTTGTTTTGGAAAGTAGAATTACTAAAGATAAACAAAGCAGGAGGGATATAAAATGCCAAATAGCACAGGCAAAATGAGGTTTCAATCAAAAATATAATTTGTTTACATAAAAAATAATTTAAACATCAAGAAAACATTTTGAAAGTATATTTTTGAAGCTTAGCTTGATATGCAATTGAAACTTGAACAATCAGAGTACCTGAGAAGAAAAGATTAGAAGCTTTTGAAATGTGGTGCTGTAGGAGAATGTTAAAAACTAAATAGGGGGATAAAGTCACAAATGAAGACACACCACTTCTTTCAGCATACTGGCTTTGATATTGGAGGAACAGGTAGAAGGGAAAAATTGTCCAGGTAGGCAATATTTGAAATATGGAAAATAAATTGTTAGGAATGTATAGGGGGCTATACCGAAATGAAATGACTAGTACTAGATAGGGAAGCTTGGAGATCTGCGATGTCAAATGACTCAAGACAAAAAAAATTATTAATTTATGAGATGGTATATTTAAAATAAGTAAATTTGTATGGTTTTTGTTTCAGGTCAACAAATACTGTTATCATCAGTATAAGTTTTGTGGATTGTTTACCGTTTTTATTCCAATTAAAAATAAAAAATGACGTTAGGAGTTTGTGCTCAAAAGATTGTACTGTTGGGTATTGGGAGTATTTTATTAATATTTGGAATAATTATGCTTTGTCTTTGGCCGCTTATGTTTAATAACATTTTAAAATCTGTAAGTATTATGATAACATCTATTATTTTATAATTATAGTTGTGTAATTCTGTAATTACAATTGTGTGTAGATCTATTTTATTTTATCACATCAGTTTCTTTAAATCTTGCTTAATTTATAAAAAGTGATTAGTCCATCTAAAACAGTGATTTTCTACTCCTGTTTACTAAATTATTAATAACACTATTAGATTTACTTTTAAAGCAGCTTTACATTATTTTTTAAATAATGTACATTTATTATATAATATGTTAAGAAGCAGTTGCCTTACATAAGCATTGTATTTAGTACTCCTGTTACTAAAAATTGCTGAAAGATGACCTTCAGAGGTCTTTTCAGTAATCAGTGTTTCCAATTTTATAGAAGAAAATCTCACAGTCTTCTGAACTGCAAAGGAAAATACTCACTCATTGTCAAATTCATGTACTCCACACATTTAATGTAACAAAATATTATGTTCATGAGGTTGTTTAGATGTCCATTGCAACAAGCTCGTTGTCAATATTGTTAATTTGTGATGTTCTTTTTATTTACAACGAATCGGTTTTATTCATAATGTTTTATTCCTTAAGGAAACATTTTTGGATCAGCTGAATATATTTTTGTAATCTATCTTTATACAAAGAAATACAAGTATAAAGAAACCAGTACCTTAGCACTTTGAATACATTTGCTGTTTGTTGTCTCAATAGATTTATTGTTATATTAGAATTGATAGCTGTAACATTCTCCAGTAACCTTGTTCATTTAACAAGGTCCAATGATCTTTACTATTAAGAAAAAATTAAGTGCATTATATTATTATTTACACTGATGGATCATTGTCTACTTTATGTTTTTCCCCTTTAATTTAACCTTGGCATTTGAAGATTGATGTGGTGATTTATAACCTTAACTACATAAAAATCATTATTTTTTTTGTTGTTTTAAATGGATTCGGTATTAATGGAGTAAAGATGAGAGTATGCGTACTTATGCAGTTACTCAACTCATTTCTTAAATATAAGTACATTTTTTATTATGTCATTAATTTAGTTTTTCTATTGCATAATTTTAGATGTCCTCCATCAGTTCTCTCAGCCTTTCATTGACAGCTTTTTATTTACCATTAACAATGTGAATGAGATATTCAACCCGCCCCTTCATTGTATTCAAGTAATATTAGCACTATTATCATTCAGTTTTTTGTGTTCTGACAATGTTTGAGAGAACTGACCTACATACATTTTTTTTTATATCCATTATACTTATGAAAAAAAATTTTATGAGGGAGAAGAGGTCATAAAATTTTAGGAAGTGAGCTTAGCTATTCATCAGTAATGAATTTTCTTTTATTTCTGATTTGTCGTTAATTTTTGCTTAATTTTTTCAAGAAATTGTCATCAGAATGATTCAACATTTACATATTATCTCATAATAGCTTTGTCCATAAACTCAATTATTATACATTATTTGCTTATAAGTTTTACAGCATTTTAAAACCAGACATTATAAATTTCACATCTGGCAAGATTTTCAATTTTACCTCTTATTTAAATAATTGTGAAAAAAGTAATTCATTATAAAATAGTGTGAAAACATAATATAGTACTACTAAACAATAATTTTTATTATAACATTGTGAACAATTAAACCAAGAGATCATTTTCAGTAATGTTTTAGAGTTTTTGTTAGAAATTTTAATTTTATTGTTATTAAAAACAATTTTGTCAGCGAGAGATTCATAAAATTTAAACAGAATCATGAATGTTGCATCATCCATGTAAAATTAAATTTTTGATCAGCATAAGTGTAAAGTAGGAGAGCTATTTAAGTATATTTTGAAATTACGTATAAAATTTAATTCAGTAAAAAAATAAAGCCAATGACATTTTTAGTCTATGTAACTATTTTTAACTTCCATTGTATCTTTGTGAAAGAGCCTCATTATGCTTTCATTGCCATTTATACTAGATTATTCAACCTTCTAATGCTCTTCAGTCAATTGCTTTAAAATTAAAAGCTTCTTTCTTTTTCTAAAAAAAAAAATACTTGCTTTTTAAGTTAATATTATCAATAAGATTATATTGATAATATAATCTTATATTATCAATATAAGATTATATTGATAATATAATCTTAGTCTCTTCTGATTTTCTTTGTTTATTATCTGTATATTTTTATTATTAGTAGTATTATAAGAAATGAGGTTTTAAACTTTGTTACACTTATATCTGTAAGATATACCTGACCAGTTAATTACAAGCAAAGTAGAGAACTAGATCAAGTTTGATACTTGAGGTTCCTGGATAAATAATATCATTTACTGTTTTGAATATGTTGCATATTTTTTGTTTGATTATTGTTGCTTATTATTATTATTATTATTAATAATATTATCATTAATTGTCATTAATATTGATTTGTCTTGTTGTAATTATGTTGTTAAACCAATAAATTGTAATTATATAAACATACTAAATTGTCAGTCTCTTAGTATCCTGATCGTGCCCTGAACATGTGACATATTTATATGCAGAACAGATATGTGTTTTAATACTTTTACTTTATCTCCTGTTATTCGCTAGAATACTTCAAATTTATCTGTTTTCTAAATTTTGAGAAATGTAAGAAAATTATTTTAAAATTTGAAACAATATGTAAATTGGAATATTTTTATTTTATCTATTTATTTATTTCAGCAATTGTCCTTGAGTAAGGGATCAAAAACATATAATATGTGGGTTGAGACTCCATTGCCAATGTACATTGATATATACTTATTCAACTGGACAAATTCACATGATTCTGCGGCTAAACCAATAATTCAAGAAGTTGGACCATATGTTTTCAGGTATAGGATAAAGAATTATAGTATTGAGGAAAAACATCTGTAATGTTGTATATGAATATTTTGATGAAATAAAAAACTTTTGTTTTTAATTACATGAGGTTTTTCAATCCTATTTTGAAAGCATACGTTTTTTCTTATTTTACACAGTTTTTCTTAAAATTTGCTATCATCCAAGTGTTTAATTTATTCTTCTGGGATATTGGATTTAACCTTTAACAGAATTTTTGATTTTAATTAAAAAACTTATCTTTAGAGGTAACCTAAAAAGAGTTATCTTCATAAGCCATTTATTTGGTTTCAGTTTTAAATTTTATATTATATTTATACATAGATGAACAAAGTTATACAAACTTTTATCTACATAAAAAAAAAAGTGAAAAATAACACTTGAGATACCTTTTATAGTGTGTCCATAAAATAATAGTGGGGTTTTAAATGGTTATAGCATTAGAATAAGGCATTGTAGAGAAATGAACTATATGTTAAATGAAAGAGAAACACTCTCAAGTTTTTATTACCTGTTCAATAGATTTAGATGTGTGTTCCTACACAGTCATCAAGACCCTGCAGACTGTATGTCTTGCAGATGTCAAGACAATATTCAGACTTGCCATATACAGCAGAGAACATCCGGCTTGATAAAAGAAACAGATTCAGTGTTCCTTTCTTTAAAATAATCCAGATTTTGAACTTGAATTGAATACATTTGTGCCTTACATAACCCCAAAAATAGAAATTGACAGGGGTAAAGTATGGAGACCGTAGGGGTCAGGCAATCCACTCTTCTTGTCCGACTCGTCACTAAGGAAATGTTTCGTTAAGAAAACCACAATTGCGGCAAAATGTGGAGGAACTCCATTTAATTGGAATATGGAATCAACAGTTTTTGCGACACTGCATACCCCCCTTCTGACATATCCAGGAAGACGTTCCCCATTATTGTTTTTCAGCAAAGAAGAAGGGGCCAATAACTTTGTCTTGTCCAATTGCACACCACACATTCTTTTTTTTACTATCACACTGATGTTCAGTGACACCATGTGGAGGTTATTACCCCATATATGAATATTATGCCGAAAAACTCGTCCAAACGAACTGTTGCTTCATCACTGAAAAGTTGTTTAAAAAAAAAAAAATCATCATCCTGCTCTAACGTATCCAGAATGTCTACAGCAAAATCAAATTGTTTCACTTCGTGCTGTGGGTGAAGTTATTGTAACACGTGAATTTTGTACACAGTGAAACAGTACCATCTTTTTAACACATTCTGAACACTTGTTTTAAGGAATGTCCAACTGTCTAGAACATTTCTGCACAAATTTCTTTGGGCTACGCAAGAAATTTGTTGACACTACTTCAATCGTTTCATCAGACACTGATGGCCATCGTGAATCTGTTTACTTCATTCAGCTGCCTGTTTCTTTGAATTTTTGTTCCATTGCTAAATATTATTTTCTTACCATGTGAACTTCATTGTACACACAATGGTATTCACACCTAACACATGTAACTATGTCAAACATAGCAAGCCACAACCCATTACCCACATTGAATCTTCCTCTTCACTGTAAAGATTTACTAGCATTCACACACATAAGCTTGTGTCTCTTTCAATTAACTTACAATTCATCTCTTTGTCCCGAAGCTATAACCATTTAAAATCCCACTATTGTTTTATGGGTACACTGTCTTACTTCTTCATTTAACTAATTGTTATTTATTTAACTTTTACATTTGAAATCAGGCTCTTTACTGAAGATAGATCTCTTTTCCAGTATTCCATGCTTCTCTGTCTAATGCCAGTCTGTACCAGTTTATCTCTGCATCCTCCTTTAATCATTTTTACTGTTTCTTCTATCTATCTCTTCCTTTTCCCATAGACGGTTTCCATTCCAAAACTTGTTTTGTCCACCTCCTATCTTCCAATCTTGCAAGGTGGCCAGCCCAATTCCACTTCATTTTTTTAATTATTTTAACCATAGCTATCAGTCCAGCGTGTTCTCTTTTCACATTTCATCCTATCTTTCTTTTTTATTCCAAACGTGCTTCTTTCCCTTGATGTTAACTCTCAACACTTATATGAACTTCAACAAGATGTTACACAACGATCTAATAATTATTTTATTTTTTATATTATGTGATATCATGTTACAGAGTAATACACAGTGACATGATGTTGAACAGTACTCTGGAGAGATTCCATGCCATCTACATATGGCATATGGCATCTTTACATGGTATGTAAATGTACCATTAAATGTCTAGTCTTGAGCAGACTCAGATCATTTTTGAAATTTTTTTTTAGCAGCTGCTATCCTTCTTGGGTCTTCTCTGTTCTGTTCTCAAAGCTTACCATTTGCTCTTTTTGTTTGCCAATCCCAACCCCCGTAGGGGAAGACACCCACCAAGTGACGATTCCAGTCGCCACACCACCCCTCCTGTTCCTAGCCCTGAGGGGCTTTACAAAGTCATCTTATTGACCTTTGTACTGATTACATATCTCAGTCATCAGCCCAGCCTCGGTCGGGATACCCCCGATGCAAATGCCGCGGTCGACATTTACCATCAGAGTAAGATACCTCAGCAGCAAACG
>JAAAKQ030297877.1:0-10209 GCA_010016005.3 Zanna intricata
GTAGCGTGTGTGAAAAATGCCATGCCTGACCGGGATTCGAACCCAGGACATCCGGATGAAAGGCCGAGACGCTACCACTCGGCTACGGAGGCCGGAAAAAATGAGGATGATATATATATATATATGAATGTGAATAAAGGGTAGTCTTGTACAATCTCAGGTCGACCACTCCTAAGAAGAGTGGTTAATTGAAACCCAATCACCAAAGAATATCGGTATCCACGACCTAGTATTCAAATCCGTATAAAAGTAACTACCTTTACTAGGATTTGAATCTTGGAATTCTCGGTTTCGAAATTAGCTGATTTACGATGTCGCGTTAACCACTAAACCAGCTCGGTGGGCAAACTAGTACTGTCTACACACAATCAAGTTTGAATTCATTCACAAAGTAACTTACGCATAAGGGCGTAAAAAATACACCACTACTCAAACAATATAACCTCAATTTTTCTTTTGACCTTAAATTGAGTGTAACTCAAGAACAACACAACCAATATTCTTAACGTTTTTACATGCACAATGTCAGATACACTACTACATCATATCTAAATTTTAATGATATTGATCTGGAGATTTGCGAGGCACAAATATTTATTCATAGGCCTATACAATAAAATATATATACGAGGTGCTACCCAAAAGTTCGGGGAATTTGAATTTCGCGCGCGAACCATTGCTGGTAGGATCTGCTGCCGGTAGATGTGTCTAACAGTACTCTTTGTGAATCAGTGTTCCAACAGCTGTGATGGTGGAAACTACATTGTTGACTTTCATGCGGTTGTGTAACGTTGTGTTATACTGCTTCGGCGAAGTTCCAAGTGGCAGATTTTAAAGAGCAAAGAATCTACAACAAATTTTGCTTCATGCTTAAAAAAATGGTGCAGAATCCCATCGTATGCTTATGGAAGCATTTGGTGACAATGCTATGAGTAAAAGTAAAACTTTTTTGTGGTAAAAACGATTCAAAGATGGATGAACGACAGTCGATGACGATGAGCGTTCAGGAAGACAATCAGCTAACAGAACACCGGAAAACATCGCGAAAGTGCGAGAGGCTATTGTTGCAGATCATAGACAAACAATCCATGATGTTTGTGCAATCGTATAAATGTTATATGGGTCCGTGCAACGCATCTTGTCGGACAATTTGAACATGAGACACATTGCTGCAAAATTCGTATCGAGACTGTTGAACAGCGACTAGAAAAAAAATCGCGTTGCTGTCTGTAGTGAATTGAAAAATTCAGCAAGAGATGACCCTAACTTCATCTCCAACATCATAACCGGTGATGAGGCATGGGTGTACGGGTATGACCCTGAAACTAAGCAGCAGTCGTCGCAGTAGAAGTCGCCATGTTCACCGCAGCCAAAAAAAGCACGCCAAGTTCGCAGCAACATGTAATCTATGATGATTGTTTTCATCGACATCAAAGGCATTATCCATAAGGAATTTGTTCCTCTTGGTCAAACTGTCAATGGGATGTTCTATTGTAAAGTTTTGAAGCGGTTATGTGAAAGCGTTAGGCGCAAACATTCAGATCTGTGGGGTAACAACAGCTGGGTTCTGCACCATGACAATGCACCCGCGCACACATCGCTAGCCGTTTGGAATTTATTGGCTTCCAAAAAAACGGTAGTGATTCTCCACCCACCCTATTCGCCTGACCTTGTCCCGTGCGACCCTCTCTTTTTCTTTCTCTCTCTCTCCCTTTCTTTCTCTTTCCGAAAATAAAATTTCAATTGAAAGGTCGTTGTTTTAACACAATTGAGGAGATTCAGGAAGAAACGCAGAACGTGCTACGAACACTTACACCTGCAGACTTCCAGGGATGCATGGAATCATGGGAAAAACGCTGGAATCGCTATATCAATGCCCAAGGGGCCTACTTTGAAGGAGACAGTGGAAATTAAAAGTTATGGTAAGCTATTTTATTTTTATGGTAAAATTCCCCGAACTATTGGGTAGCAACTCGTATATACGAGATATGTATATTTTTATTTTCGTAACGAAAATTCATTTTTTACCGTAATTTAATTTTTAATGTAAAATTAATTTTTTGTATATATATATATATACATTTAAGATGAACTTTTTATACATTAATATTTGTAGAAAAAATAAAATTTTATTAATTTATTATATACTTTTCATGTAATACTGTAATATCCTTCATAAAACAAGCACTTATGTTTTCATATACGAGTATTTACAAAGCGTTATACGAGCGAAAATTTAATAAAAATTATTAAATCTTGTTTTTTCCTGTATTATATTAGTTTCGAATGAATATAAGTTTGAAGACGTTCAAAAAAGTTAAATTTTAATAATTTTATTTATAGATTTAATCTTAGAATTCAGTGAAGTATTACAAAGAAATTTAATTTTGTGAACATCTAATTTTTTTCTCAACTATTCATAATCGACGTAAAGTATTTCATATGTACTCTAATCGTTTAAGTTAACTGAAGAACAAAAGTAGTTGAGTTCCATGAAAAATAGATTTCTTACTAATTTGAAAAAAGGAGAGTATATACGTAATATTATACTGTCTCCACTCAGTAAGAGAATCTATATAATGCATATTCTCTTGTGAATGGTACACTTGCAGTTCTGTGTAAATTGTTTTAGTTTTTTAATAAATTGTGAAAATAATGCGAATGAAATTTAATTAATAAAGCTAAATCTAAAATTATGTTTAACAGAATTGTCGATTGTCACATGGTTATATTACTGTACAAAAGTGATCTTACTGTACAAAAGTGTAAGAAAAATCGTAAAGCTTGTTCTCAGGAAAGATGGACATCACTAACTGATGATAACGGAGGAAGTATTCAATAATTATTCTATCTTTCCTTTTTTTTTTTATAAATCAGCAGTTCGAAATTAAAGCTACAGTAAAAAAAAACTTATTTTAGACAAATATTAAGATTAAGTATGTAATAGAGTATTAACAAAGACATGATGCTAATGTATTAAAATATAGAGCGAAATATTTAACGCATAGCCGCTGAGAGAGACTGAAGATGTCTGGAGTAAACCGCTCAACCCGTGGGTTGGTCTAGTGGTGAACAGAACTCATCATCGCAAATCAGCTGATTTCGAAGTCGAGAGTTTTAAGATTCAAATCCTCTCCCTCTCTCTCTCTCCCTGTTTCTATTTAGCCTCCGGAACCACCATAAGATATTACTTCAGAGGATGAGTGTAGATGATTTGTATGAATATAAATCAATTGTAGTCTTGTACACTCTCTCGTCGACGATCCCTGAGATGTGCGATTAATTGAAACTCAACCACTAAAGAACACCGGTATCCACGATCTAATATTCAAATCCTTATAAAAGTGTCATTACTAGGATTTGAACCTTAGAACTCTCGACTTCGAAATTAACTGATTTTCTATGTTGAGTTCAACCCGTTGGTTTTTCTATAGTCGTCTACTGTGCTGTTAATGTCCCACGTGAGCGGTAGAATAAATATGTTTCCCATAAAAACAGATGGTGCATGGGTTTGTTTGTTTGATGATGTACTCACATTTTTATTTTAGGTGCTATTGGCGCAGAGCGAATCACATGGTGGTGCTTCGCTCTGCAAAGTTCCAAAAGAAATCCAAATTTGTTTTTGTATTTTTAGGCTTTTCTGGACACTTTTGTTTCAGTCGATTGCAATCAAATGGGGAGGTGCACAATTGGATGTTACAACAATCCTAAATCCAGAATTTCAACATTCTACGGCTAATCGTTTTAGAGTTATGCGCGATACATAAGGACGTACAACGTCTCGCCGAAACTAGCCAAAATGAATTCAAGGATGGTCAAAATGGATATTTCTGTTGAAATCTGAAAACTGAAATTTTTCGCGATTACAGTACTTTAATACAAGGAAGTAAAAATACTGATGGATTACTGTAAGAGAAATATGAACAAAGCGTAAATATGATACACTAATGAGGACAGCGCAGTTGATACGTTTAACCAAAAACATATGACTTAATGAAAAAAAGAATCAAACAAGAATGTTACAAGTTTTTTATCAGCTTGATTTTTTTAACCTCCTGTAGTATACCGATACAATAGCGTTTAACAGCAATACAACAGTATAATAAATAAATAGAATGAAAAATAATAACGTCTTCTGTTACTTCAAAAAATTATCAGATTAATTTAACGAAAGCGTAGTCAACCTAAAATTTCAAAATGCTTTCCTATTAATTTCTCCAACGGTAGCATAATTAAAAAATAATAATTTTAATAAAACAAAAAGGATTATCATTATCATGTCTCTTGAGACTTGGATTTATTTTAATCCAAAATTCTAATAAAATATAAATTAATAAGAATCAAGTTGTGATTTTTTCATAAGTTGAATAAATAAATTTTTTTTTTTTGAACGACATGACGAAATATGATAAGAATTTAAAATAATTAAAAATCATTTAGGATTTAGTTTTCCAATTTTCCAACGGATTTTTTCCAGCTTCTTCGTAGGAAGATTTACCAATCTATTAAAAAAATATTCATATGAAAAATTGCTAGCGAAAAAATGAAATAACAAATTGCTACCTATAACTCCATTAATGAAAGTGAATCATAAATTAGTTAAAAAAGTCTTCTGAAAGAACATTTTCCCTGTTATTTGGAAATGAATAGATCATAATTTTTGAATAACTAATAAAAATGCGTTCAACAATTTTTAAATAATTATATAAAAGATTTATATTTAAGAATATTATAAAAATTATTTTATCTGTATAAAAGTACAGTACTTGCTCCCCCGACGCAGCGTCGCCCGCGCTATATGGTTAATTGCGTTTCCCTTAGCGGACAATCTTCTTATTTTATTTTTATTAGTCAATTAACCTGAGGCAGGTGCAGCCAGTTCAAACTCACATACAGTAATGGTGGCAGTGACTGTTGTGGTTGAGCCACAGCACCGTATACCTCCGGACCCCTTAAAAAAATCGGAAAATGTTTTTTAAATATTTATGTGAGTAGTATTTGAAAGCCCAAATCTACTGAATATCTCCTTTATAATAGGCGGGATTGGAAAAATTTACTATCACTTTTGAAAAATTTTGTTACCTTTCTTCATAACCCTTTTAAGGTCGAATTTTAAAAATCTAGAAATTGGTTTACTGACATGAAGGTTACACTCACCAAAATTGAAACTGACTTCTTAATTTGTTACCGAGAAATTTAAAAAATAACAGGGTTTCAAAAATAACTCAAAAATCAATTTTAACCCGTGAAACTGAGAATGAAACTCATGAAATCTAGAAATTGATTTTTATATGTTAATAATCAATCAGTTAAAACCTAGTTCACACAGTGATAGACACTCAAAGTTCACAATTCATTAAAGTTTGTTCTTCAAACGGCAAATCTTCACTACTACATTATATATATATATACGTATACATACACTACATTATATATATAATATCTCAGCTTTTCATCCGTAGGTCCCAGGTTCGAATCCCGGACAGGCATGGCATTTTTCACACAAGCTACAATTCATTCATCTCACCCTCTGAAGGTATACCTAATGGTGGTTCCGGAGGTAAACAAAAACCAAAAAAAAATTATATATATTAGAGATTTTTATATATATGTGATATATATATGCAGAAACCTTCACTGTTATGCCAAGAAAGGACAAAATGCGCAAAAATTTAGTTGTGAAAGATCGGATAGATTTTTTTGTTTATCAAACAAAATCCCTCTTCCTGTTTATAAAATAATAGAGATACAAATTATTTTATTTAATGTAAATTTAATTTTATTATGTAATATTATTCATTCGACTGTTTAGAATTATTCAGTTCAAACCCTGTTCACCGTTCATTAATTTAATTCATTAGAGATTTAGCTTTAACCAGAAAATTTTCAGTACTGGAAATATGTTGTGCATTTTTTATTAATAAAAAAATGTATATATATATTTTTTTCGGGGTTAGATATATCTAAAACCCTTCTCAGTTATGCCAAGAAACATAGATAAAAATTTAGTAGCGATAAATCGGATAGTTCTTTTGTTTATCCCAAACAAAAAAAAACACTCCTCCTCTTTATGTAATAGTATAGGTTATCCAATAACACATTTTTAACATGAGGTTTAATCTTTCTTTCTGTTTTAAAAGTTTTCAAGAAATGGTCTTCAAGAAAAAAAATTGAATACATTCTTTTAATGGCAATTTTTCAGAAAAGAATATCAATGAATAAAATAAGAGCTGTTTAAGGGAAAGGCGATTTAAATAATGATATACAGAGATGTTATTTCGCAAACTATAAATCCAAAATAATCCTCAATAAATCAATTGTTTCTTTGTTATCGCAAACGTTTTTTATTAATTCATATATTACACACGAAAATTGTATTTATATTTCTGGATGTAATTATTTTAAACACTTATTTAATTTTAAAACAATGTAAAATAAATAGTAAATAAATTATAATATTTTAGAGACTAAACAAATTACCTCATGCGTGGGAATCGACACTATTTTTTACTTAAATCATACTTTTATAATAAATAATATAAAAAACAAACTTGTCAAAAGATTCAAATAGAAATTGAATAAGCTTTTTTTTACTACTTCTGTCAGGTACGTACAGCAGTTACACTGCATATGACAAGGTACAGATTAGGGGCAATTTACTCGAAGCAGATAGAAGAAGAATCCGAAAAAAAGATAGCCTGCAAATTAACCTTAACATAAGCAGTTGGGAAGGTCGTAAGAGGGAGATGTTTTTTTGCAGCCAGACCAAAAATATATGGCGGGAGGGGGGAACAATAAATATGTGTATCAGTCAGCCGTGTTGTGGGGCCAACAGTACTACTCGTGCCGCGCGTACAGAACGAGGTGCAGTCAGGGTTGAAATTGGCTATTGAAAAAGATATGTGTTTCGAATTCGTTCCAGGATCGGAATGATGATATTCTTTGAACCGAAATGATCCTCCACAACCCTAACTTTATTCCCCTCCTCTTCAGTTTCTTTTTCCTTTCCCATCCCCGGTAACCCTCTTCAACACAATCTGACCATTCATTCCACGCGTTTTCGATTCATTGCCCTAAAATTCCCCTCCGTCTTGAAGCTTTAATTCAAAATATAAAAATCTTCCCTCACAGTGAATCAGTCATTGATTACCTTCTGAACTTCAATATAGGCGTATATTAGTAAACAACAATACAACTAAGTATTTTCAAAAACAAAATAAAAAAAATTGGTGAAAACCAAGTACAACTTTAACAGTGGTTTTAAGTAAAATAAAATATTAATCTTAATATTAATAATTAAAATATAATACGTTAAATAATTAATAATACATAATTAAATACCGTACAAGCTTATAATTTTATTGTACCTTTTTAAAAATATTTAATTTTTAAATTATGTTGTGTACATAAGCTCTTTTAAATTAATCAAAAATATGGTGTTAAGAAAAATATTTTTAGTTTTAAATATTCTAAAATATTTAAAACAAATTCTGAGATAAACAAACAATTCCACAGACATTTTTCTGCGAAATTACATTTTAATATTTTAAAAAACCTAAAATCTATTATAGATAAAACCCTATTACAGATAAAATCCTAAAATCTATTTAATTTTCTTAAATGTTTACTTTGAAATCTTTTTTTTGAACAATTTATTTCATTACACTAATGTAAAATAATTCATTTTCATTAATACAATTTTAAATTGAATACTAGAAATTCAAAATTATCAGGTTAAAAAGAAGATATGTTCACTAATACTGAATATGAACGTTTATTCACCTATGTCTATATCAGAAAATATAACTATTCAAAAAATAAAAAATATATAATTAAACAAAGTTAAATTAAAAGTCTTTGTATGATATGCTATCAAATAAAAATTTTGCTTCTTGCCCACAAAATAATTAGAGAATTTAAGATCTTCTTCGCCAATCTCCATGAGGAACTAATAGTATTTCGATTTATCATCCAGAAGATCCCGAGTTAAAATTTATTCAAGTTTATGTGTTTTGAGTTAGATCATCAATAAAAAAAAAAAGAAGAAAAGATATCTATATTTGATTGAATTTCATAGTATGCTTGAGAAAGGGAACAAACATTTTTTTTAAAGGATTTGAAAACATAAAATAAATACTGTTGAAAGATTATACTAATAATTTTAACAAATTCAACACTTTTGGGAGTTTCATGAATCATAAATCTTTCATCGAAACTTAAAAATATGTTAAATTATTATGTGTTTGTTAATAAATATTCGTTTAAAATTCAAGAACTGCTAGGTGTGTATTATTATTTTGATAATGATTTTACAGAGGTTAAGTAAAAATTCAGCCGGCCCCGGTGGCGCGAGTGATAGCGTCTCGGCATTTCATCGGAGGTCCCGGGTGCAATCCGTCAGGCATGGCGTTTTCACACACTATAGAAAAATCACTCATCTCATCCACTGAAGCAATACCCCGGGGGGAGGGAGTGGTCTCAGAGAGAACCAGATAACTTTATCATTGGATGAATGATAAATCTTAACATATAGCATAATATTTTTTTTACGTCTTTCTTTGTGTAGTAATACGTATTACTGAAACGCTGATTAGATCACGTTTTTTTAAGAGAAAGATGTTTGATTTCGATGTATGAAATTAAAAAAAAAATTGCATTTGATTTTTGTATTTTTCATTTATTAATTTCGCTTTATGTTATTTCAAGGTGCAAATGATAAATTAAAAATTTTATTATACCAAAATTTTTGTAGAAAGACGCTATTGGTGTATATAGAATAATTTATTATGAAGTTTGATTAACAAAAAAGTAATAATAATAATAATCAGGAAAAGAAAAGAAACACCTTAAAAATCGAGATAAACAAATATCAAAATACTTTATACATTTAGGTTGCTGAATGTACATAAATATTAGGCTACATTAACTAACAATATAATTTAACAAAATCAACCGGCTGTGAATGTCGCACGTGATATAACATCCGTATCCTTCAAATAAATTTACATACAAAATAAATAAAATGACGTAAAATTAAATATCTGACGTGAGATGGCCGGAAAACGGATTGACATAATTATCAACATCATCAATAATAAAGCTGAAGTAGTATGGTGCATGATGTACGTTATCGTACAAAATAATGTACGGTTGAACAGGATATTGTGAAATCCGTGAATGGAAATTAAAATTAGGACTATGACTACATTACACGAGTAAACAAGTCTACTATTTATTAATAGAAAGAGTCACCTTGTGATATATATTAGCAATTTATATATGGTGTAGCAAAATAAATATACATAAAAACAAAAAAAATAAACAAAAATAGATTATATAAATAAATAAATTAAAAAAAAAACACATTCAATTTAGCAGTGTACAACAGAATAAACCTGGCTTAAGAATCACATTAATCACAATTGCGAATTCATAAAAAAAAATAATTATACATGTTGATTTAAACCAAACTAGTTTTTTTAATTTTATTTGAATAGAATTTTTGTCACTTCTTTTCCAGTTTTCTATTAGTATATGGATAAGATTTGGTAAGATTTTTTCGGCCAGATGAAAAATCTACAACATATAATAAGCATGGAAATAAATTTATATCGTATGAAAAAAATCAAGTCTAAGCAAGGATTCTAAGATGGAGAGTTGTGGCAAATCTTACCAAATGGGTGGTTTATAACTGACACATGAAATGGATGTGTAATAATTGACAGATGACAAAGAAAAAGATTTCTTTTTCGGATCCTGGATGAGAAGCCAGAATATACGAATAGATTGACTAGACAAACAATAGAAAAACCATGGAAACAGAATTTCCATAGAGTTTGGATAAGGGAAGTCAAAGAAGATATGAAAGAATTGAGATGACACTAGAGGATTTAAGAGAGAAAATAGAGAAACTGAAAAAAATAAAAGACAAAAATATAAGATTTCATTCTGAAATAAACAAATTAGGATTGATCAAGATGGGTTTTTCAGAGGCAGAAAAACACAAGGTCTATTAGGATAAAAAAGCATTAGGAATGTTACGTTATATGTATGTATCAAATGTTATATGATATATTACGTTTTTATGTTACGTTCTATGCGTTGAGAACGTTGAAGGTTGACACCGACATGGTCAACCCACCGGGTTGGTTTAGTGGTTAACGCGACATCGCAAATCAGCTGATTTCGAAGTCGAGAGTTCTAAGGTTC
>JAAAKQ030297888.1:0-10209 GCA_010016005.3 Zanna intricata
ATTAAATCCCTTCTGTAGTAAGGCTAGCCGCCGGGGTACACCCCCACTCCAGGGCTACCAACCCTGGAGGTCCGTTGTGGTACTCCGGTGGAACCGGCATATGCACTGGCAGAGAGCGGATGCGCAATCTCTGCACGGACTTCAGGCCCTTACACACCGTGGTTTTCAGGGCTCCCATGCACCGATATACATGGGCACCTGACTACATGCTCCCATCGCGGGGGGCATGTGGACAGCGGAAGGGTCTCCGTTATACCTGCAATCACTTCGATCCTGGCCGCCACATCGCCAGCTCTAAAGGCGGTGTAATCCGTATCCAAGATCAGTAGAGTATTTCGTACCTGCAGGTGGCCAAGAAATCCAGTCCTTAATTGCGGCCTGTAGTTGAAATTTGGCCGATCAGATCCATTTCCGAGAAAAGTAAAACTTGGTGTTGTTGTTGTTGTTTAAGCAAAAAAGTTAACGCAAACGACTAACTTGCGTTAAATTTCTGGCTTATAAACTCGCGAAGATGGGTGGGGATTTATAAATTTTACACATTTTTTCGTAGGCTATTATTGTAAATTCGCCTTTTCATTGCCTGTAGATAGCCTCTTATACTGCGAACTTCGACAGCAGATATATCTTCATGTATGCACTTCCTTAGGCTCGTGTAGATGAGTAGTTTTGAATTGTAGTTCATATATAGATCGTTTTAAGTGCGCATGTGGATAGACAAGGGATGAAATCAAACATTAAAAATACACATAATTTGCCATAGTCTTCCGAAGACAGTTTAGTATGACACATAGTTTACACTTATATAATGGAATATACTTAAACAAGTAGGCTTTCACACAAAGGCTGCTCACCTCTCAATTCAATATTGATACAAAGTATTTTTTAGCAGAAAGAAGTAGATATACTCTCACTATAATATTAATTTGTTTTATTTAAAAAAACCAATTAGTAAACACAAAAATATTTAAAAGAAAGACAATAATAATTACAGTAATTCCTTGATTGATTTTATTACAGCTTCTGAAATAAATTCTTCTAATGATAATTACTAGTTCAAATAAATAACATATATATACATACATAAATAAAATACATTTAAATTGATTGAACATAAATTTTCTTACTAGCAAATGATAAGATTAATAAACTGCAAATAAATTAATAATTTAATTTGTATCTAAATTTTTTATATATAAAAAATGAAAGATTTATTACTAAAAGTAATTACTCATTAATTGCTTGAATCATTATGTAAAAAATTAAAACACGGTTGCTGAAAGCGTTAAATTTTTTATGCGAATCACCACATTGTTTCGCCAAACTTATATATTCGTCGGGCAGACTACAATTATGTTTCATCACTAATACGGAAAAAAAGAGAAATGCAACGGTTATTCTATAAAGCTTTTGCAAAACCCATTTTGAATTCATTGTTAAGTGTCTGTGGTCTTTTATCAATAATTGTGGTACTCAATATTCATAAGATTATTTGTAAGTAACTGCTTTGTGAGGTTTATATCAAGAACTGTTCTAAACATCCTGAAGATCAATCCAAATCCGAGATGCTACCAACTCTTTTTTTTTTACTTCAACGTCTTTACAAATCGTTACAGGAAGAGAGAATATGTAATAGAGAATCATTTGAAAGTTGAGAAGGTTTTCGTTATATAAGTTTCTTTTAATGTCTAGAAAGAGTTCACATTATTTTTTTTTTAACTCTCTTTCAGTTATTGCATTAACACGTTAATACCATGTATTTTTAGTTCACTTAAAACGTTTTTATTGGATTTTCCTGACCAATTTAATAATTTTATATCAATATTATCATCGATATAGAAATAAACCAACAAGAAATATAATTCAAATTATTGACGAGTTTATAAAAGAATCATCCACTAAATAACGACATTTATTTATTATATTACAAAAATATTTTTAAATAGTCAATGGCTTTAAATAAAATTTATTTATAATAGGCTGATACATAAATAATTCCGTTTTTTAACTTTGTAGGTAAATATAATTAGAGCAAAAAAAAATTTACACAGGTATTTTTTGCAAAAAATGGTTTTTAAAAGATATAATAAAATTTACTATTAATAGCTTCAGAGCTTTTATAAAGTATGATTTTCAAGTATCAACAACTATTTTCATTTTCAACTCAAAATAAAAACCAGTTTAGTTATTTTCCTCAGTTACTTCAGTTTTTTTTTTTTCATACATTACGATATTCCCGTACCATATTGCAAAGATTTTACTTACTTAGTCGAAAAAAAAATTGTCGCTTATTTGCACCAAGTAAGGAATTATTTATATCAAAGAACTTTTATGGAGACTTCAATAATGAAGATTAATTAAATCTCTCTATTATCCTTTTCTTATAACTACAATAAAAATAGAGAGAGATATGGATTTTCTTTCTTGTAATATTTGTTATTACCAACCAAATATGAGTACAATTGTATACTTAATTATAAAATCAGATTTTTTGGACGTTTTCAAAGCTAACAATTGTTAGCTATACATAATAAGCCCACCGGGCTGATCTAGTTGCTAGCGCGATATGTCAGATCAGCTGATTTTGAAGTCGAATGTTTTAAGGTTCAAATCCTAATAAAGGTAGTTGTTACTTTTATACGGATTTGAATATAGATCGTGGATACCGTTGTTCTTTGGTGGTTGGGTTTCAATCACACTTCTCAGGAGTGGTCGACCTGAGATTGTACAAGAATATATTTCATCCACATTCATATACATCATCCTCATTCATCCTCTGAAGTAATGCCTTACGGTAGTTCCGGAGGCTAAACAGAAAAAGAGAGCTGTACTTAATGAAGTAAAAATCATGTTAATATGTGGTAGATCGTACTAATGTTGATTAAAAAGAGCAAATGTTATTAATTTTACGTAAAGATTTATTTTAGTGGATTGAATTTTTTTTTTTTTTTTTGCTTTTTTACAGACATGATTACTCCGAATATTTAGTAATTAAATTAATATTAAGGAAGAAGAATTTTTATTGAAGATCCTGTCGGTGGTAACAAATTTAAAATTACATTAACAGTGAAAGTTAGTTCACTTATAAAGAAATTAATTTATTCAAAATGATTACTAAGAATCATTTTGAATAATAAACAAACTTTTAGGAAATGTTCTACTGGTGAAAATAAAGAAGATATTTAATAAAAACAGATTCGAAAACCCTTCGTTAACGATAGTCGGCTGGCGAAAGATTTTACTCTGATTTCTGCACCTTCGATAAAATTAAGCCAAACTACAATTCTTGGGATCCAAGTTAAGGGGTAAATTTAGTGGTTTTATATGAAATCTAATCTGAAAAACTGAAAAAAAAAGATCCCTGAATTGTACTTTTAATAGTTGATTTTAATGTGTAGTAAAAGACAAAAGACTGGGTACGAAAACCTCACTATTTTATGTTTAACGTAAAATAACTTTGTCAAACGGGTAATAAACATATAACAATTTTAATCAAAACTTGTAGAAAATTTGATTCTGAATAATATAGTATGAAATTACTTAAGTAAGCAATTTATAAGTTTCTTCAAAACATATCAAAATATAGCAAATTATATCGTTAAATGTTAAACAAAACAAAATGTTCACTATTACAAAACAAAAGAATTAAATATTTTAGGAACACAATAAATACAAACATAATCAATAAAACCAATTTACGAACAATTAAACCATTGAAAATATCTTTCGCCACAGTGGATACAGCACTCTGCCTAACGAACATTGGCTTTGATGGCTTTCACTATTTCTAGAATGTTATTTTGTATACTACGATTACCAGAACGTTTAATATTTACTGAGGTAAATTTCTGAAAAATAACTTATTTCAGTGTACCTAAATAATTAAAAACTTTTAATGTGAAATTTTTTTACACAGTATCAACCAATATAGAATATGTTATAACAATTGATGGATCATAAAATTATTATTATTTTTTTTTTTTAATTATTTCTTTTAATAAAACGTTACCACCTAAAGGTATCCGGTTTGGTAATGAAAAGATAAAAATAAGAATAAAATTAATTTCTTGACATAGTTTAATTTTCAGCAGACAGTTTTATCGATAATATTAAATATATATATTGATATTATTTTAATAAATATTAAACTAAATTCATTACTGACTTTTAAGATTAAATTTGTTTTCTTTCTTAAAAAAAAAATGTAATTTTTAATTATGACATTTAAAAAAATTAGAATCTTGTTTTAAAAATTAATTTTTAATCGTAATAAAATAGATATAACTACAATTTTAAAGTTTTAAAAAATTCATCGTTCTAATTGAACAGGATATTTATTACAATCAATATCAATGAAGTAATAATTTCTTGATATAGAGCAAGGAATTACTTCTTTTTTTTTCTAGTTCAGTATACATATTTTAGTTTTAGAATATAAAAAGATTGCTAGTTCACTAGAAAAGTAAATTAAATTATCCTCGTCAAAATTATTATGCGCTTTAAAATTATTATTGACATATAAAATTATACTTGCTTATATATTTGCATTGCAGTCAGATTTCTTGATGTATTTTATTTTTCATCAGACAGTTTTATCGATAATACACATGTAAATTTATATTCTATTAAAAAAAAAAAATATACTATAAGAATTCTTGAAGAAAAAATTTTCATTGTATGCTTAACATAAATATACGTTCTAAATTTAGTAAAATTTCAGAATTTAATAAGAATTACTATGAAATTTTCATAAAGTAATTAATATGATAAACAACAATCTTTTAATTCAAGTAATAAGTATCTTTAATTAAAAAACAAATAGAAGATCTAAACAAGCAAAACGCTTTCTAAATTATAAGTTGGTATGTTTGTTACTAATTTACAAAAATTGTTACCTACGTTAATATATATATATATACATATATATATATATATATATATATATATATATATATATATATAGATATATACATATATATATATATATGTATATATATATATATATACAGTATCACTCATTCAAAAGTAGCAAGTTTTCTTGGAAAGTGTTTTTTTGGAAGATTAATTTTCAATGATAAGATTTTTATTTTAAAATATGTAAAAAAAAAACTCTGAAATTTACTACGGAATGCAGAAGAAATACAATAAAAATCATACCAGAAGTAGATTAAATAGTCCAAATTTGGTTGAATAAGTAGTACTTATTATCCAACGATGTGTTTTTATTATCATCTTGTGTAATTAAACTGATTTAATTTTTTTGTCTAGAAGGCAACCATGAAGTGGGGAAGACGCTGTTTAAAAATTGTCCCCAAGCCCAATTTTGTTGGGTTCTCTCTTGTGGGTAATGGAGTTTTACACTCTTCTGTGGCTGAAGTTGCCCAGTGGGTGTCTTGTTGTAGCCTATATGGATGACAGGCTCCTGCATGTCGAAGGATGCTCGCAGAGGAAGCTCGAGCTCAGGGACACTCGTGCATTTAGAATGCTTGAGCTGTGGGAGTTATCAACATAAGATGACTTTCAGCCCGGAGAAGCTCGGAAGAACACGATGATGCTCCTCAAAGGCCGTTTGGCGGAGAGTCGGCGAGTTCGAGTATCGACATCAGGCCATCAAATAAAGTACACTCAGGTTCAGAAGCACCTCGGGGTGTATCTTGATGAGAAATTTCAGTTCGAGAGACACCTTAATATGTAGCAGAAAAGGCTTGTACTGCCTTTTTTTGGGATCCGACGTGTGATGAATCCGGATTGGGGCCTCAATTTTTGGACCCTAAGCATTCTATTCAAGGGCGTGTGCGAAGCAATTATGTTATATGCTGCGCCAATTTAGGCGGATGGAATTCTATAGTTATAGCGATATATTATTGAGGGCCAAATGCCAGTTACTCTTGACGGTAACGAACAGTTACTGGACGATTTCATAGGAGGCAGTCTTGGCGATAACGAGAGTGAAACCTCTCTCGCGAATGGTTGATATTCTAGCTCTTGAAGAGACAGGAGCCATATGTTGCTAGGAATTTTGTTGAGTTGACTTCCGAAAAGATTCGGGAAATTGAGCAATATGGTTATGATTCATGGCAAGCAAGGGTTGAGATTATTGTTGGGCGATACATGGACGATCTCTTCCCAGACATTAAAAGCTTACGGATGCCTTATGGTTTTCCCCTTACAGTACGTAACTCAGTTTCTTACCGGTCACGGGGCTTTCAGGAGTAGACTGACTGGCTTGGGCCTGGAGGATTCGGATCTTTGCCCACTGAGTTGGGTGCAGAACGATACCTTTCATGTGTAGTATGAGTACACAAAGTACGATATGGAGCGCATCGCAGTAATTTT
The DNA here is from genome assembly GCA_010016005.3 of Zanna intricata. NCBI lineage: Eukaryota > Metazoa > Arthropoda > Insecta > Hemiptera > Fulgoridae > Zanna > Zanna intricata. The sequence goes on from JAAAKQ030297888.1 coordinate 6,334, forward strand.
TAGATTGGATTCCGTTGGAGCAACTCTTCACATCACACATCAATCACAACTGGAAGGACCGAGCCGAATAATCAGTTGCTGCAGAATTTCTGCGCTATTTGACAAGGGAACGGATTGCGGATGGAATCTTGGGTACTGCTTGGACTTGTCCCTGCACACTTTGTTTCGTTACGATTTCTTGTTAGTGTAGGATTTTGTTTTGTTTGTATTATTTCGGTTTTTTGTTTTAGTATTAGTTTTATTTTCGTGTTTTTGATTTGGTATTTTTCTTCGTTTGTGTCGCATGTGAACTCATTTTACCTTTCGGGTAGTTAGGAGACTTATTTCCTTCGACGACTATAGTTTTCAGTCTTGTTTGAGACTAGAGATGTGTTTTATTATTTTTACTAATTGTTTCACCGATGGGAAAGTCGCTCATGGCATTCGTATCGGTGGCATTCTGGTCTAAGGCGACTGAGAGATGTCATACACTGAGGTTTAAAAGATGACCTCCTGTAAATCCTATCAAGGTTAAATACAGAGGGGTCGGTTGGAGGGTGTCTTCCCCTATGAAGACATCCTTCAACCAGGGAGCTCAGGAGATCTCTAAAACTTATGTAACGATTTGAAGATAATCAATAGAAATTTAATTTTTCATTAGTTTACAAAATGTTTGGTAATTTTTCGGAATTTCACAGCCAGAAAAAAAATGAATTTTTTTTTTTAATCAAAGTAAAATAACACGCACTTGAATAATTAAGGAAGATTAAGTTGGAGAAATAAAGATAAAATAAAAAATTCGTATTAAATATTTTTTGAATATGATATTTATTTTGAATCATAGATAATATAGTACAACTAAATACATAATTATACTTCAAAATATGCTAAATATACCGTATAGACCAAAACTAGAATTATTACAAAATATGCTAAATATTTACCTAAGATGTTGAAAGTTGTAATCTTCAAATTTTGGAATCTCCTCAAAAGATATCCATTTCTCAAATATAACTAGCGAATCTTTTTAAACATAAGCTTTACTAATGCCAAGTAAAGTATTTTTATTACGATCTGGAACAGCATCCATAAAACTATCTCTTATCTCTCTGCATATACACCGAAAATCTACGAATTCGATAAAATAGTTCCTCTCTCACAGTTTCGTTTGTAAAAACAACATTATACTTTTGGGCGTATGTCAATTTTATTTTTATGTTATATGTTATACTATTTGCATGTTAAGTTCTTTTAAACAGAATTTTATTGTGGAATATTCATTCATTAAACCAACAATAAATAAACAATATTTCTTTTACAAGAGTCAAAATACTATTTTCGAACGTGAATTTTTTTTCAGTGAGATTGCCTCGGATAACTTTGCTTTTATCATATCTAATGAATTTGCTTCGAACTGAAATTAAATAATATTTCATGATTTTTTTTTTTTTTTACAAACCCTTGTTGTATGAATTTTCTTGTTTTGTAACTACTCAACAGCCTCTCCAGCACTAATAATATTACGAAAAAGCGAAGCAAATGTGTGTGGTTCCATAATTATTACAACTATAAAATCTACAGCATCTATCTTTACAACTGTAAAATCTACAGCATATATCTTTACAAGTGTAAAACTATCCAAATTGATAACCCGTTTTATCCAATAGCGCAAATCTGAAAAAATAATTAATTTGTAAAGTAACAGTAAGTACTAACTGAATTACACGTAAAAGTACACTCACTGATCCTGGAAAATTTAAAACATTATTAATGACCCTGAACATACTTAATGTTCTTAATATCCCTATCAACACATTCTTTGTCTTTATTGTCCCTATCCACTCATTTTTTGTCCCTATCCATTCAAGGGGGTGAAATTTTCCATCCGAGTTTCACTTGATAAATACAATGATTCGTGAAAAATTTAGGCTGTAAAATTTCTAAAATATACCCAATCTTTATTTATTTATTCTTTTCAATTTAATTTGTTTATTTTTATTTTTTTGTAAAAATATATTTTTGATAGATATCAACTTCTTTAATTACTGACCCATAAAACTGATGTTACCTTACAAAATTTTGTGTTCAAGCTTGTTACAACTTTTTTCTAAGAAATGAAAGATTGATTCATAGTCCTTTATTGTTTTTTTAACAAAATATTTAAGCCATTGTTTTTAATTTTTTTATTATTTTATCTTTTGTAACTTTTTTCCCTTTTTTCAAGGTTTTGTTGAATAAACTTTAAATTTTATTTTATTTTTAATAAAAGAATTATTTATATTTAGTTGTTGTTATTATTATTTTTTAGATTTTTTTTTATTGTTAATGTATATAAATTTATATATATATATATCTTACTAAAGAAAATTTTGTTTCTATAATTCTATAATAATTATTTGATACACAAACCCATGTTATTTTTGAATAGGACTATATAAATTCATTAATAATGTGGACAGTATTATTCATATCTCATATAATTAAACGATAAATCCTTGTTAAATGATTTTGCGTTTGTAATTCCTTGATCTTGTGTACAGTTACGGTTAATTTGTTATTCTCCAATTCTGAGTATCACTTATACTCATGTTAGTTCACTTACATCAGTCGGTCAGTTAATTCAAGCCGACCAACATTCAGTGAACGTATGCGTTTGAATAATTCATTACATGAATAAAATATATTATGCTAAATTGATAAAAATCCTATCCTTTTTTTTCTCTTCTCCATCTTTCAGTTTATTTAAATAGGACCATTACTGTTCAACAAACTTTTTTCGTTTTAGATGGTGTGTCATCTTTAAAGAGTACGTTGAAACGTTTATCAATCATTTTTTTTTATTTTTTTTAATTAAACTTTAATTCAACTTCTTATCTTTTTTATTTTATATACACAAACAAAAGTTTCGTAAAAATTTATACAAATTTTTCAACCATTATAACATATAATTTTATAAATATATATCATTTAGTAAAGTTTTTTGACGATTAAAAAGTTTTAAGATGAGAATGAAGTTTTAAGATGACAACTGTTTCCTATAAAATACAATAATTTTTTCAGTAAAAACGCTTCGACAAAGTAGTTGACTAACAGCAGAACTGTGATTTAGTAACTAAGTTTAGTATTTTAGTAATAACAGCCGTCAGCTCGTAGAATATTGATTAAGAATTCTTTTTGTAAAGTAAAACTTTTTGAAGACAATAAATATTGCATACAATAGATTTTCTTTCAATTAATATTTTTGTTTTCGCAGTTTAATAATAGATTCGTAGAATTTATAAAGATAAGGTATGTGCAATAGATTAAACATATTTGGTTTGTTTTTTTCATTGCTCGATTTTATGAGATCTCTAAATCGAAAATTGGAAAAAAATGTGTTATATATGTGGCGGCCTGACGTCTACTTTTCTTTCATCGTAGGATAGATTTATAGTAAACATTAAATTTATTTTTTGTCTTACGTATAAAGACACGAACTTACTCAGTTATACTTTAAATAAAATTGAACCAAGGGATGGAATAGTTTTCCTTCTTTACCTGTGTTCCTATTTCCAAATGATCTTAAATACTGTTAATGTATTGAAGTAGAGAAAACGTTTAGAAGGAAGTACGATTAAATTTAGTCAGGAAAATTTCACAACGATGCTTCCAGTTATTTGTTTTTTTTTTGTTTTTTTTATTTAGTCCTTCATTCGCTTAGATTTTTAAATTCGAAATTTTTTATTCATTATTTCTTTATTTTAATTATTCTAAGCTAAAACTTTTTCTGGAGAATTTAAACATACCTAGACTATTTTAAAATATCTGGGTTATAGTATAGAAGATAAAAATTTTTATACGGATTTGAATACTAGATCGTGGATACCGGTGTGCTTTGGTGGTTGGGTTTCAATTAAC
>JAAAKQ030297899.1:0-10209 GCA_010016005.3 Zanna intricata
CTTAGAACTCTCGACTTCGAAATCAGCTGATTTGCGATGTCGCGTTAACCACTAGACCAACCCGGTGGGTTTTTTCTGTAATAGCTGGCTCAGGCACTCATCAACGTAGTTGGATCATCTACATTCAAGTAACTAATCTGGCTCTTATTGCACATTTTTTTATTTAAAAAGAAATCTTTTTATCCTACTCGATTCTATCAGATTAAATATTACGTGCGGTGTAGTATGAAGAAAAATATGACGGAAGTGGACCGTCAGATTTATAAAATTTAATTTATGTACTAATTTTACTTATTTGTCTATTAATTAAAAAAAACTGTTAATGTAATTCGATAACTTTCTAGGTAAACCTTACAAATAACTTTTTTTGCAATTCTTAGACATTAGATTTTAACTTTTCGATCGTTTTTTCCCGACTATAATTATCAATATCCATAACCGGATAAGTTATTCAGGTTTTATTCTGCAGAATCGAAAAACAATTTTTTTCATTTTTTATATTTTTTACGAACACTTAATATCTCTGCGATTACTATTCATAGAACGTACAGTAAATTAAAAGGTGACGATTTTGTTACCGGTGTTCTAAAATAAGCTTTCTTCTTATTTATTAAAGAATCTCAAATAAAGAGCCTGGAAAATTTTTAAGAGCTATCGACAATCGTAAGTCTTAACAGGATAAATCCTGACGTAAATTTTATAAAAATCTGACCTTTTATATTTTATATTTATTTTTTCAACATCGACAGAACGTTGTATGTAATAGGAGAGAAGGCGTTAAAACTATGTGCTGTAGTAATATGTTCCTCTCGTGCCTAGCAAAAATGTCTCGATCCCTTGAAAGGTTGTAGGTTCAAAAGGTGCCCGCCGCCTGGGGTTAGCTAACATCTGGATCACGTTTTTTGTCTCATACGTCCTCCGTCAATAGTATTTTTTTCATAATCCATCCCTTTTTCTTATCGCCGGTGTTTCGTTTCGCATATAGAATTCGGTGAGTGCAAGTCGGATTCTACCCGGTCCCTCTGTGAGAACCTTTGGATTCAGATCACTTTCGACACAATCCTCTGGGAGTAGTGTCTAGTGGCTGCACGAAAGCCGTTGGCACCGAGCTGAAACTTTTAATCGACGATAATTTTGATTTTTGTTGTTTTAATTATTATTCGTGGACCGTAACATTTTGAAATACATGCATCATAGAAATTTTAATAAATTTATAAGTTGCCACGTTACTAATTTGGAATCGATAAAATAGGAATCAGATATCGATCGAATTCTGAATTTTCCAAACGTAGAATCGATATTTAGATTCTAATTAAGAAAATTTATAAAGTACTTTTAAGTATAAAAATTTGTACGGATAATCCTGTAAAAATAATCGTTAGGTGTCTAGTAATTCTTACCCTAACCGATCGCGAACGGTCGTAGTAAGCAAGATTTCCCCTCCATAATGCTGTGACGTCCGCCGTTGACGATTCCATATTACAAAATCCTCTATCCTTATGGCTTTCGTAATGCCTTCAGTATACGTTTATAATGTTTTTACATGTGTTACATTACAATGCTATGAAATGGCTCTCACGATTCAAATATTCCTAATTTCTTTACTAATCACTCATCTTAGCATTTGCTTTCTGCTAAATTTACTACTATCGTCATCTTTTATAAATAAAAACTTTTAAAATGGATTTTCAAAAATAAGTTTTATTTATAAAATTACTGAATAAATATTTGATTTTGTTTTTAACGCGTTTTTTCCTTTTTTTTTTTTAAATCGTATTTTTATCGCGTTAAAAAACGTTTAGATTCGTTAGACCGATATATATTTTATTAAATTTATTAATTTTAGACGTCTACTAAATTTTTAGGATTTCATCCTAAAAATTATATTTTTCTTTGCGAAGAGAAGTTTTTAACCGGTAGTTAATTTAATCATAGCCGTTTAGGATATAATCCACTAAAAATAATAAGTACTGTTTTAGTCGCCGCTTTATTTAATCGAAAACATAAAGTATTTTTTGTTGATAATAATAATATGTGACATGTAATACCTTTTACGCATTATACATGAACAAGGTTATTTAATTGTTCGTGGGGGTTTTTTTTTCTTTCGTACACACGCCTAATTGTAAGATATACTATTCGATGTTATCCTTTTATGGCCTTCACCTATCACAGAATTAACTTTGACGCAAGGACTACGAAAGACAATCGTTGAGATTTTTTGCTTCGGGTTATAATAATATTTTACTGTTTTGTTCTTCGGATTCTTACAATAACTAATTAGAATTAACTAACTAGAAGGTAACCGCAGTCAAATTAAATTTTTTACGCATTGTCCACGTACCTTTTAAAAATGTCATCGCGTTCGTATTTGTAGCTAAATATTTATGAATAATATTATATATTAAAATTATAAGTAAATAATTCGCATGTCTCACCGACACAGATTAGAAAGTATGGAATGTACAATGACATTCCAATGAATTAAACACACTAATCTTTATTCTAAGTATATGAGTTATTACGAAGCAAAGATACTAAAAGAAGTAAAAACGTGTATTTTATTTAAGTGGGAAGTTTAAAAAAAAAAAAAACAGAATTTGTTTCAAATAATTTTTCATTCCTCGATAAAGAAAATATTAAATAAAAGTTTAAAAAAGTTTTGCCTTACCGAGTTCTTTTACAGTCGATGTAGATCGGCATTTCAACCATTGAATTGTAATCGTAAGTAGATATTAGAGATCGCTTCAACAGAAAAGAAAAGCGAAGTAAAAGTAACCAAAATTGTGAAATATAATAAATTTTTTTTGGTCTTCAGTCATTTGACTGGTTTGATGCAGTTCTCCAGATTCCCTATCTAGTGTCAGTCGTTTAATTTTGGTATATCCCCTACATCCCACATTCCTAACAATTTGTTTTACATATTTCAAACGCTCCGCAATGCACAATTTTTCCCCATCTACTTGTCCCTCCAATATCAAAGAGACTATTCCAGGATGCCTTAATATGTGGCCTATAATTCTGTCTCTTCTTTTAACAATATTTTTCCAAATGCTTCTTTTTTCATCGATTTGCCGCAGCACCTCTTTACTTGTCACTTTATCCACACGTCTGATTATCAACATTCTCCTATAGCACCGCATTTCAAAACCTTATATTCTTTTCTTCTCAGGTACTCCGATCGTCCAAGTTTCACTTCTGTATAAAGCTACGCTCCAAACACATACTTTGAAAAATGTTTTTCTGATGTTTAAATTAACTTTTGATGTAAGCAAATTATGAAACAAATTACTAAACTTGAAATTAACCGACTCTAAGGAAATATTACACAGCGTTTTTGCGGTATTTATGAAATAAAAAAGAAAATTGAAAATTTCAACAAAAAAATAACTAGTATGTTCTAACAAGTACATATTGTGTACATAATTTACTTATCTGCTGGCAGTACGTGCGAAAAGAAAACGGTCGGCTTATAAAATGCAGTCTTCGGTACTTAAATCCGCTCGGACCGGCCGCAATGCCGTCTCCTCTATCGGTTTAAAAATGGATAAGATAAGATTTATCTCGAAACAAACACCGGTAGCAAGAATGTTTAAACGTAATAGAAGTATCTCTAATCTTAAAAAAAAATAAATTCGTTTATAGAAACTAATTTTGTTCGTCGTCGCTTACGATAAGATAATAAAATAAGTGTACCGAATATCTAATTACTATTTATTAAGGGCGTATTTTAAGACTACGTTTAATTAATTTATTTTCGACTATTTTTTTAGCCTTATATTGAGGCGAACGATCTTTTATTTTAGTTTAACTTTCTTTGAACTTGCTTTAGTTATCCTGAATTACATCTGTTATGTTTACTAATGACTTATAAATTTTTCTGTCGACATTCTCGGTGTTAAGTTAAGCGTTTCTGAGGACAGAGAAATGTTTTCATCGTAGATAAGTATATTTCGTTCAGATCTATGCGTAACCGGCCGACGACCATACGTCCTTTCCGGTCGGTTATCTATTTGCGCAATAACATCTTTATTTTTAGGTGGCCCGATACAAAACTCTCGAAAGTAGCATAGGTACGTTCGTGAACAATAAAATCCTTTGCCGGGAGTACAACGTGTGAAGAAATCTGTTTCTAGTCGATCTTTTTTTGATAGAGTGTAAAACAAATTCGCTTAATGGTATCATAAGCAGACCGAAGCGGAGTTACATCGAATGTTAATAGTGTATCCTTTATTCTCTTCTCTGTATGAACTGGCTGTGTACCTAACATCATCACTAGTAGAAAAAATAGTTTTGTCCGATGCCTTTTGTATCATGATGGCAGATATTTTTTTGTATCTTTTTAAGTTCGGTAAAGACGTTTTAAAGTCAAAAGTTAGTAGAATTAATCTTTTCTATTACGAACGATATATTAAATATGTCATCTGTTCTCGGTAGGGAAGTCTACGTTAAAACTAATATAAGTTATCTCTAGCGACTGACATCAGCGACCGTTTGGGGAATTTCTTAATTTATATTGATAATTTATGACATAGAACTCTGATGTTTTACTCGTAGTGAAAGTTGACGTTACCGTTTAGATTAGTGTTTAGCTTTATTTGTGCGCGTTTGTATTTATAAGTAGCGTAAATATAATTATTAAGTAAATACACATATCATCTAGTGTAATAAGTCTTATTCTTCTTCGATTCTTGCTTAATAATGAGGCAGCCTACTTTCCAGTACAATAGTGAATCAACTATTTAATGAACCTCATACGTTTATGAACGTTTGTATACAACTCGACGAATACAGTACGGCATCTAATGCAATTCTTATTTCATCGGTAATGATGTTTAAAAATTACATAATTTGTGCACACGTGTGTGTGTGTGTGTGTGTGTGTGTGTTTGTGAAGAATTACTTTACGTCTTCATCTTTGTCTTGATCTACAAAATCTGGATCTGTCGATTGTTAAATTGGCACGCAATAAAATGATGTCATAATTTATCACCATTTATGTCGTGAACGTCATATTTGTATAAATGAACTCTCTCTTTATCTGTTTAGCCTCCGGAAATAGCCGTAAGGTATTACTTCAGAGGATGATATGTATGAATGTGAATGAAGTGTAGTCTTGTAAAATCTCAGGTCGGCCACTCCTGAGAAAGTGTGGTTAATTGAAACCCAACCATCAAAGAACACCGGTATCCACGATCTAGTATTCAAATCCGTATAAAAATATTGTATAAATGAACTAAGAAGTGTCCACCCGGTTATTTATTTATTTTTTTACCTATCGCTGTTGTATTATTATACACAGACATTTTATCGAACGTTATTAAGCCTATTCATGGATTTAAGTAAATCCTCATAACACTCTTTTATAATAATTTTATCAAACATAGCCGGTTGGTACGATTATACAATGATAAATACTCAAATCCAATTACCAAACTGATTTTATATTCAATTCTAGCGATTTCGGAAATTAATTTTCCATCCACAGAAAACTAACACTAAAATTTTTTAATATGTTTTAAAAAATAAAATAAAACTCATGTAAATATATTTTTTAGTATGTTTAAAATCTTGTCGACTTACGTCCTGTCATTATAAATGTCTCCACCGTTATAACTCATAACTTTCATCTGAAAAATATTTTATCCAAGAATATTTTCTTTATTCCTCCTAATAACTTCATGGCCGATTTCGTTCAAGTTGTTGCGGCTTTTATTTGTTTCTCCTTCTAAACTGTACAATACTTCATATTTTAATTAAAGGTAAACAAACTGAACGTGCAAAAATTTACCTAATTACCTAATTAAACCTTAATTACCTAATTACCCTATTAATTTACCTAATGGTTGTTATATGATACTACTGTTAATTCAGTTATATTTATAATTAATTCGTTTATTTATTTATTCTGTTGTACATTAAGACCAAAATGTTGCCTACTTTCTATTTTTAAAATGAAATGTACGAAATTAGATAAAACATATAAATTTACTGAAAGATGTATTTCAGACAAAAAAAAGTTGTGTGTGCGCGCGTTATTTATTTACTATTTGAAGTTCAACAAGCTAGTTAAATAGTAATTTATGCCATTACTACTGATACACTTACTGTTCAATTGTAGTAACCCGGTATAACATAATTAGGAAGACAACAGTTATTATTACTAGTTTTTTTTATCATAGTTACCGTTATCGTTAGACTGACAATAGTCTTAATTGTTTTTGGAAAACCTTAAATTAATTTAAAACATGTTTTTTTTTTTTTTTTTCTGTATAACTGGAATTACCCGGAGTAAATCGTTTATACGTATTTATTTCATCGTCTTAATCTATGTCATTGACATACATATTATTTCCACTGCGGTATCGTTTATAAGAAGAATAATAAATACTTACGGAATCTTTTTATACAAAAATTTTTTTGAGGCCAAACATATTTTATTGTCTTTTCAGATTAATTAAAAAATAAGTTAAAATTTTTTGTTTTGTCGCTTTAAGTTTAAAATGATCGATTATTTGAAGGTCAGGTCATATTAATGCATATTTTTTTAATCGTTTCTAACCTCTTAGAAAATGAAAATAATTTTATTTTTACATTTTACGGTAATAATACGATTAAACATTCTCAAATTTGTAAAACTGGTTGTTTATTTATTTTCATAGAAGTTACTAAAAAACTTATTAAAAATTGTTATTATATTAAAAAATTACGAATTTAAACATCAATAACGGTTATTTTTTTCTTTCTATATTTCTGAAATGTAATTTAATATGACTCGCTTCATTGTGTCGATAACAGTACGATTAGTGCGACGAACGTCTTCAATTTTTTTAAATGTTATAAAGATATTTAAAGTCGATGTCGATCGGCTTACGTTAAAAAAAAATTCATTCCGCTGAATAAAACCTTTAAATTTAAATGTCTTTGTAACTTTTTAAATTTAAAGGTTTTATTCAGGGGCATGGATTTTTAAACGTAAGCTGACCGACATAGTTATCTTTTCTGACTTCCGAAATCCGTTTATCTTATTTTGTTGTTTGTTGTATTAAACGATCGCTAATTATAAATGTCTTAAGATACAACGGATAACAAAATAGTTGGACAGTATTGAGTGAGGTAAGTTATAATTAATTTTGTTCGTTTTAATCGTTCGTTAGGATTTATCGCATAGCGATTCATTCATAATTTATACAGTAAGAAAAATCGGTGCAAATATTTGTAACGAAAAGTCAAATCGAATGAAATTCGACGATTCGCCAGCGATCATATAATAATGATGTTAAGAGATAGATCAGACCGAATGGTAGCGGTATTACAAAGTTATGCGCAGGGCAGAAACGGAGGTACGAAAAGATACATGGCCGGAAGGCAACAGATTGCTCTTCGGTCGTACAATATTTTTAAAATACGGTAGGTCAAAGGAGTACGCTACAAAAAACAAGGTGCACAAAAGAAATTATAAGCTATACCGTTATTACCGCAAACTGGAAAAATTATATTCACGAAGTTTAGGCTTATAGTGTTTTAAACCGACAAATAACTATGCGCATCCCGGGATGAGTCGTATAAAAATACAGGACAACGTTTGAAGGTCGTATACTGGGATACATCATAGCTTATTTTGATAGATCCTACTAAATGAGGTACGAGGCGTGTCCGTGCCGGCGGTATATTTATCCGTTAAGCCGAACGCAAAAGTACTACTTTTTTAAGACGGGAAAAATCACTGTTTCGCCAAGTTTTCAGTAGAATCGTTTAGATTCATTTCTCGCGATTTTCATAAAATTTTAACATGTTTATATCTTATGTCGAATACTTATTTTATTTTTTTTTGTATTTTTAATACGTACAGGAAATGTTAAACGTGTTTAAAAAATAATCTTTCCATCTAGAAGCATTATGGGTTGTTATTTTTACAAATTTTATTAGAGCTACTTGGTGCGATGCGCTGTCCAACTATTTATGAGAATGATCTGTACAAAAAAATAAGATTGGTAATAACATTTAAAAATAAAAGTCTAAAAGTTAAAGGTTTGAAAGAATAATTGCTATAGGAGCGGGTACATGTTCTCGACCGCGAAAGCTCGTCTTAAAGTTCCGAGGGAAATTTCCGATAATCCGAACGACTTTTTATTTTTATAAAGTGAACCCTTTTTTTTTTTTTAAGAAATTTTAATCTTTGGTTGACACATATATCAGTATATCAGACACCTGGTGACCGTACCTAAAAATCTGAGGGAAACAAGGAAAAGTCTTTTCTTACTACTTTTTAATGCGACTAGATCTAAGACTGTATTTTAAATACTTCCTTCTGCTACAAGAATTATAAATAATGTTGAATTATAGAACTATTTTTATATGTTCTCACATGTATTAGAGTTGTGTTAAAAGGATTAAAAGAAGTTGACTTTTTTCTTTTTTTTTATAGATGAAATAAAACTGTAACGATTTTATCGGTAGAAAAGTTAATAATATAAAATCCAAAGACTTATCTCTTGATTTTTAGCTAGACTAGAAAATGTAAAGCTACTTTAAAGTCTGAAACTTGTTGGCAGCGTTACAAGAATCTGTTTGTTGCTTATCGAGTTCAAACGTTATTAAAACTCCCACACGTCTACATTAACGCCCACTTATATTCGGTGCAACGAAACGTAAAGTTCAAGAAAACAACGCCAGTTGAAATCTACAGATTCACTTTCGCGGCTTTACATAAAAAGCCGCATAAGTAATATTATAATGAGAATTATAGTCCTCATTATATTATTACTTGGCAATTAAATAGCTTAGAAGTATCGTTAACGGATAAAGTAAAATTTTTGGTGAAATTTAAGAAAATGTAAAAGTAGGAGGATTAATTCGTCCATCCTTTGCCATTAAAAAAGTCAAGGACAACCGGGTTAAGATAAAGTAACCGGCTGGGGAATACCGCATTACTATCGGGTGGTTGACCGGCTGTTAGGTCGAAAACGAATGTTACAAATATGCAGTGGAAGGTTCTTCCGATTACCTCGGTTAAGTAGCACACGTGTAGTAATTTACCAGAAGTATCAGTTTTCTTAGTAAAAACGTATTGACTTGATTTTCGTGTGTTACTCTCTGGTTTTTCCATTTCCATAATTACGGAAAATTTTCAGTCCCGCTCGAAAATTATCGGTTTTTAGAATAACATAAAAATTGCACCCTTCTGAAATGTCATCGCTTTATAATAATGAATACATTATTTTAAAACGCAAATAAAGTAGAATTCTCGGTAGATTAAGGGGTATTATTTTGTATTCATAATTTATTTAGAAAATAAATACCCTTTAACATGTTTACAAATTCTTCGAATTTCTTAATAGAGCGTTGAAATTATCCACAACTAAAGAATCGCATGCTAAATATATAAAGTCGTTAAAAATCATTACTAGTCAAAAAAAATTTGCAATCGGAATGTAAACAAAATAATTAATTTATTCCCGCGAGCGTACACACTCACAATTTTAACGTTCCATTCACGATACGACTCCATACAAACTATGTATTCTTTGTTATGGGTACGAGTGGATGTTAAATTTTCTGTATCACTATTATAGAAATGTAAAAAAAAAAAAGAAGATAAATAATAATTATAAATGTGTTCATAATATTAGTAATAAAAGCTATATTTTTAATCGGATAGTAACAATCTATAAATAAAAAATACGACATAACAGTTGAATAATAGCTTAATATTGGGTTATGCGTTAAGCATTATATTTCTGGAGATTTAAAAAAAAACAAAATGAAAATTAATACATTTTCAGATTTAACACTGATTAATGGCCGTCTTCTTCAATTTCTTTTTTTAACCTCAGGAAGCACCGTTAGTATTACATCAGAGAATGAGGTGAATGATTTGTATCGTGTGTGAATATATATATATATATATATATAAACCTACATATTGAATATACTTCACTAATGATGTGCATAATCTTAATTTTACATACGTTTTATGTTACCGAAAGAAAATTTCGTGAAGCTGTTGTTGATACATATTTTATTCTATGTTAAATCGATGCATTATTAAAGAATACAAATTATTCTGTTAAGCTCCCATAAAATGGCGGTTTATCTATCTGAAAACAAGTTCTCAGCTATTTTCACGAAATTTATTATTTTTTTTTTGTCTTCAGTCATTTGACTGGTTTGATGCAGCTCTCCAAGATTCCCTATCCAGTGCCAGTC
>JAAAKQ030297932.1:0-10208 GCA_010016005.3 Zanna intricata
TTTTTATTACAGCTTCTTTTGTATGTTCTTCAATTATTACTGTTGCAGTTTGGTTCCTGTAAATATTAGCAATTATTTTTCTATCTCTATACTTGAACCGTAAATTTTTTAAAATGCTGAACATTTTATTCCAGTATACATTATCAAATGCCTTTTCTATCATCATATGATATTACAAATTGAAATAGATATAAATTTCAACCTATTTCAAAAAAGAATTTCAAAAATGCTGTTTCATCATCAGTCATCTCAACAATTTATATGTTTTGTTGAAAACATTCACTACTTCAGTAACATCTGGATGTGAGTGACATAAAGGATTAACTCTTGCCTTCCCTTACATGTTATATGTTCAAGGCCTAGCCAGATCTGTTATATTTTAACACTAATGGCTTTTTATTATTGAAAGAATACCTACGTACCCAGAATCAAGAAAATATATATAGCTCTCTCTATTGACTGTCTTTCTCTCCTTATACCTGTTCCCTTCTTCCCAGGAAAGCTGTTATGAAAATTATGACGGACAAATCCTAGTTCATTAATGTAACAATTGTATAAAGATATGCCATTGTACAACAGTACTCCACAACAGTTCAGTAGTAATCTTCAATTTTTTTTTTTTAAATGTATATCTTAAACTTTTGTGTTTATTGCAGGAGTCTGCTTCTAGTTTTGATATTAATGAATTACAAAGTTTGTCTAAAGTGCTTGATTTACATAAAAATCTTGCACATCAAGCACATATTATCCATGGAAATGTGACAAGACGTTCAGATTCTTATCATGATCCTGAAGTAAGTATTTTTATTAATTTTAATAATCATATTTTAGCTTTTATTTGGACGCTTAATTATAAAACATTTATTATATTTTAGATATAACAAATTGGGTTTGGTATATATGTTTAATAGATTTCCTATTTTAATACAAAACATTTTGAAAAAATTAATTATAGTATATTTTCATTAATAATTGTATGTTACATGTTAAAACACTAACTGAAGTGTTACAGTTTGCATTAAAGAAGAACGGTTAATAATTCACATTTATATAATTAAAAAAAAAAAAAACATATTTTAGCTATTGAAGGTTCTTTTTATTGCTCAGTTTTATAATTATTTTTATTCGTAATAAAGTGATTTATTTATATAATTCTCTAATATAGAACAAACTTTTTTATTTTAAATTTTCTTAATTTACTTTTCATTTCCTATTTACATATGTCACATTTTGTTATAGAAATAAGTTGATGAAATGTGTATAGAAACTGATATTTATTAATTTTAAAATTATGTATATGATTATTCCATTATAATTATTTAGAAATTTCCCACCAAGTTCATATACATTTTTATTTTACAGTCACAGTAAATTTCATTATTTCTGTAGAAATTAGATATTTAACATCACTCTTGAGTAAAGGTATTTTGCTATGAATTCCCAAATCCTACTGGATTAAACTTAAAATTATGATTTGACAAAAAATAATAAAACAAATGTCTCCATTTACTGAAGATTATAAAAAAAGTTGGTAAAAGTTAAAGCTTCAAGTAGCACATAATAAAAGTAATGAAAACATATTTAAAAAATAAATATGAGTTACTTTATAGATAGCTCTTGTTAAAAAAACTCAACCGTAAAATAAAGGGTTTGAAGGTTAAGTGAAGATACTACCTGAGATAGGTAAACTTAATGATTTCATGCTAAAAAGACCAATCCCAAATGAAGAGAATCGGCAAAGATGAAAATAATGTTTGAATTGTTGCACTACATGTTAGGAATGTATTTGAACAGAAGATTTTTTTTTCTGAAATTTACTACTATAATAAACAAAATATGTCTTTTGGAAAGTTATTTTTTACATTATAAATTGCCTGCATTATATTTTTTCAAACAACCTTTTCCCAAGGATTGAATTAAGGAAGAGGACTGAAAGTAAATGAATGCTGCCATAGAACCTGCTAATGAAATATCAATAGTCGCATCCTTATCTTCTTCTAATACCCTTGCATGTTTGGAAGAAAGTGCTACTCTTTTTTCCTGATATATTTGGTTAAATCAACCCAAAAAGTTGATTCAAATCCATATTTCGTAGCAAGGCTTACAAAAACTGACAGCTTTATCTCTTTCGATCCTGAGTAACCGTAATTAATTTCAATCTGCTCTAGTTATTTGCAGCAAAGCTGCATCCATCCTGCCTAATACCCTCACAGTTAGAGCTACATCAGAAGCTAATTAAGTTGTTTTCAGACATGTTCAACAAACCGGTACAAATTTATGTGTGCGCATATCCCTATCCTTCTCTGCATGCCTTCAATAAATGAACAAGATTTTTTACATCACTGCATCCTGATTTAATCAGGAGGTTGCTACATCTTCTAATGCTATGGGGCAACTGGATTTTAATGGAGAATTTTAAATAATAAATGGATAAAGTGAATGTAGAACTATTAACAATTTTGCTTCAGAAGTATTATTAAATATTCATTAAAATTACCACTCAGTAATTTATAGATTATAATTAAAACTACAAATGAGTAGTTATTGTAATTTACTTATACTAATTGATAATTTAATGTAAACTAAAAAAGTGCTTAACTAATAAAATATTTAAAGGATTAGTGAGTTGCTGTAGTTAACATGTATTTTCTTTTTAAATAGGAAATGGAACATTCAAATTAATTTGTGAATTAGAAAATATAATTGTTAATATCTATCGTTTTTTTATCCATATTATTATCTTTTCTCACCGCATAGGATCAGTTTAATCAGTCCTTTATCCAAATCTCTTTGTTGGGACTATTTAGGCCTTGCAGTCCTCCTTGTATTTTTTCATATGTTCCAATCTTTGTGTCCTTTCTACTGTTGAAAATGTTCATATTGTGAGTTTGATGCGAGTATTTGTGTACTTGATTTTCTTGTTTAATTTTCTCTTATCTGTGATGTCTATTGGTGTAAGGCCAATTTCTTTCAGATCAATTTCCTGTCATATTTTTTTGATCCATCTGCATCGTGTCTTGGTGTCTTTTATGCCAAAATTCTTCTGTACCAGCTATTTCAGAAGTCTTGAATCTTGCATCTTCATGATGTGTCCAAATAATCCTAGTCTCCTCTTATCCATGGTATCAGTGATGGTTCTAATTCTTTGTACATGACCCTTTTGGGCACAATCCACCACTACCTCTCATTCTGGTACTTTTAATGGATGCAAGTTCTTCTGATTGTTCTTTTGATTTTCTGGTGTCTTGTATCCATGTTATATCAATTAATTTTTTTTTCATTCTTACTTTAATAGAGCTTTTTTTCTGTGGATATATTTATAGATATATGTATCACTATTTTGTGATTCTGAAATTGCTAAAAATATTACTTATTATTACTGAAAAGGAGAGTTCATAATGTCCTTATGAATATTGAAATTACAATATCAGTGAATGACTCCAAGCAACTCTTGTTGAGTAGTTTTATACTGCGTAACAAATTTAGCATTTAAAAGAATTTTACTGTACCTTAATTATATATTTTTAAAGACTCACTGTTATGTGATAGTTGAAATTTTTACCAATTTCTTTTTGTGTACTGTTTAAAAGTTGGCTGATTCTAAATCAGCTAACCTTATATGTAACCTTAAAAATGTAGCTTAGATTTCTGGAAAGTTTTGAAAATTTTCATGTGAAAAACATTTTAAATGGAATTTTTTTTTTTTAGGTTTTATCCTTCATCGAAGAAAAATTTGTTCACAAACATGCTGAAACAATTCGTCATCTATCTGGTCACTTCAATAATCTGTTCAACATGTCTACAACAGTCTCTAAGAATGAACCTAGACTTGCTTTGTATTTGTTTGACGAGTATCTGCAGAAAGTAGCCTAATACTTTTACTTAATTAATGTACATTAAATATTCATTGTTTTTACTAAATATTGCTTCTTTATATCCATTAAAATAATAACTTAAATTTAGTTAAGTTGAAGCAGAATGTTAATTTAAATTTTTATTTTAGTGGGTATGCAAGTAACAATGTTTAAATGTTTGTATTTGATAATATAGTATGATTTTTTAATTGTGTATAAATTTTTTAGCTTATTAAAAAATTTTTTTCTTTTTAAATCTTCTCATTTTATAAATAGTTGATAAAATTCTGTGATAACATCAATAAAAATTAACCATCAATGCCACAGGATCTTTTCTATAATAAGTATCGGCTATCTATTTAAAAAAAAAATATATATATATATAATGTTAACATCTTTAATGAAGATGAAGATGAGGCATTGCGAATCGTCCCACTGTAATAGATATGTCCACCTAAACTTAAATATGTTGTTTTTTCATCTATAATATGACAATCAAGTTTTGCATGTATTATGCCTTAAAACATAATTGGTGGGGGGGGAGGAATACTTTCTGATTTCAATATTATTTATTTATTATTAAATTCTTTTTTTTATATAGACTCTGGGAATTACTTGAAGAATTTATCACTGGGAATAAAAGTATTAAATGTAGTCATTGTCGTGTAGCTATTTTTATCGAACAATTATTTGTATGATTACATAATAGTTTTTGTCTCCATATCTTGAGACTCAGAAACAACAGCCATCATTGTTTTAGGTAAACAGTAATTATGTTGTTCTCAAGTTTTTTAAAAACAATTACATATACAGTTTATGTTATCAATAATTCACTAGAAATGGACTGAAGATTCACTCTTACCTTATATTCAAAAAACACTTCACTCAGTTAGATTGTGTTACAGAAATGTAAGCTAAGAGATTATCTCCAATTCAGCTCTGTACTGTAGTGTTGATTAACAATAACATAAATTATAAATATTTTAATTTTAACAGAGGAGATAACACTTTCAATGCTCAGCCTCAGTAAATGCATGATCATGTATCATTATTGGTGAATATCAGTCTATCACTTTTGCTCTATACCAATTGTTAGCATTGTCTATAATGTCTTTCCTTTGCTTATTGTTTCCAATTTCTGAAAGTTTTTTTTAATTTTCAACCTGTGATAACTTTTCGTCTTTTTTTTTTTAAAGAGATAAGAATTGTTTTTATTATAATTTTTTATTTATTAATTTATATATCTTTTTAGATTTTGTTTTTATATTCATTTGTTAAAATCTTCTGTATAAATTAAGTATACAATTGGCAAAAGAATGTTTTTTCCTTTTCTTTCAATCTTCACCATACTAAACCATTTTCACTCTAGTTTGTTTGCTTTTGTCTATTTGCTCATTATAAGTGTGATACATGTCTGTTAAATTTTGTTTATCATTTATAAGTTAATGAATTATATTTTATTTCCAAAATGGACTCTTTGTGCATATTGAAAATAGAGATTATTTTTAAATTGTCTCAAGAAAGTTAATGTAATTTTTATTTTTACAAAATAAATTTAGCTGAGTGACTAAAAGAATAAAGGTTTTTTTTTTTTTCGGGAAGAGAACTGAAATCATTTTTCACTAAATGAATTGGTGAACTGTCATTCACTAAATCATCATAAATTAGATAAATTTTATTTAAAGATAATTCATATTAATGTATTAAAATGAACTAGAAATACCAAAAAATAAAGTAATAATATTAAATATCAAAGTATACAAAACCTCAGTTTCAAATAATAAATGGTGTTCATTGTTATAACTTACATTGTATCATATAGTAAAGTACTATGAACAGAAAACTCATCTCTTTTGAATGATGTATAACAATGTTATCTTTGTAGCTGCAGATTTAAAAGAAACTAAAAATTGTTACTAAATAGCAGCAATTTTGCAACTGGTGTAGCAATAATGATTAAGTTTAAAGATTAATAATAATTAATTATATTATTAACCCTCTAGCCATCAGTCTCCTTGACGCTGAAGCCTCTGTCATTTACTTTTATACACTTGCAAATTAGATGCTCTCCTTTTGACAGACACTTTTCAGTATTTAAATAAATATTTTCTTGAAGGTTTCAATGCTTATTATTAATTTGCTGGAGTAAGTTATTAATTAAAAACAGTAAACTTTTTTCCTTATATATTAACAAAGTTATTTTTATAAATGTTAATTATGATTTAATGTTAAAAAAGAAGTTAATAATATGTATATTTGACATATCTAGCCATAAATAAATAAATGTGGATGTGATTTACTATTTAGATAAAGCCCAAACAAGAATGAGAAAAGTTAAATAATTTTTTTTTTATAAACGATATATGTTGAACAAGTATAATAAATTAGATAACATTTCTGCTTTTATATTGTGTGTGTGCGCGCATGTGTGTGTGTGTGTGTGAATCTAATTTTTTTTTCTAAAATATTCCTTCAATTACTAAACACAGTAGAACTTTTCATAATCAGAGTACTGTGGAGAATATATAATAAGCAGTAATTTAATTTAAATTGTACCATAATAAAAATATTTAATTTTAATATTAAAAGAAAGATAGATTTTAAACTATTTAATGAAAAGAAAAGTCTAATCATATTTTTATTTAAAATTAATAATAATTTTTATTATTTCTTACACTACTGATTTATTTCAATTATGCCGTTACATAGTAAATCAACTTACAATTAAAGTACATAGTAAATCAACTTTTCGAACTGTCCTTATCTTTACTATTATTTTTTTCTGTATTTGCAACTTTTTTCCTTTTAGTTGACATTTCAATTTATTTTAACATGAACTTGAATAATCACAACACTTTTGAAACTTCACCTCTCACATAACAGTGTGCTATGAACATAAATGAAAGATGTTTTCACTTGGGTTCAAGTTTTACTAATCACATGTGTAATACAGCTATTTCTTAAAATAGTTATATATACTAACATGGTACAAAACAATATATTATCTATAATTCAGGTGTTCCACGAAGAAACTTAGAGACTTTCAGGACATTTTCTGCTGGTGAAAGTAATGGAAAAAGTTCATATAAATATAGATCTGGAAACGCTTATTAGCTAAAGAAGACCTATTATAATTTTTTGGAACCAAATTAAGGAGTAAAGTTGATTGATGGCTTCTTATGTAATTTGAGCTGAAAAATAGGATAAAACAGGTCCCAGAACTGTAACTCCAGTAGTTTTTAAGAAATCCAATGTAAAACACAAACTTTGGTGTCAAAAACAAGTTTTTTTTATTATAAAGGCCTACAATAGCTTTAATAAATACGGAAGATTTGGTAATTGAACTTTTAAAGAATTTAATTTTGATAAATTAATATAATTAATTATTATAAAGGCCTACAATAGCTTTAATAAATGCGGAAGATTTGGTAACTAAACTTTTAGAGAATTTAATTTTGATAAAATTAATGTAAATACACCCAATAAAAACTTTTAAAGATCAGTTTTTTATTTTAGCAAAACAGATGAAAAATAGACAGATTATTTTTTCTGTACCTAATAAACATTCTTTGGTGTATCAGCATTAAGAATGAGAGGGTCATTTCTAATGTATTAGTTTTCTGTTGAACGCTAATTAAGCAATCATGTTAATGGTGAACATCATGTGATTCATCATTGCCCAGGAAGGCAAATTTCATGTCACACACTAGTTTGTTAAAAAACAAAGTGTACAGAAACAAACTTTATCCTTTCCACCTGCAGAAGGTTCAAATTTGCAGCCAACAGATTACCCAACAGTTAAACTTCTGTCATTGGCTTCTAGACAAAATTGATAAGGTAGATTCAGTTTTACTAGCCGGCCTCCATGGCGGAGTGATAGCGTCTCAGCCTTT
Organism: Zanna intricata; assembly: GCA_010016005.3. NCBI lineage: Eukaryota > Metazoa > Arthropoda > Insecta > Hemiptera > Fulgoridae > Zanna > Zanna intricata. Next base: position 7,748 of record JAAAKQ030297932.1, read on the forward strand.
CATCCAGAGGTCCCGGGTTCGAATCCCAGTCAGGCATGGCATTTTTCACACACGTTACAATTCATTTATCTATCCTCTGAAGATATGCTTAACTGTGGTTTCGGAGGTAAAAAAAAAAAAAAAAAAAAAAAATTCAGTTTTACTTACTGGTGAAGTCACTTTTATGAGAAACAAGGGTCTTCAATTCTAAATCATTTTCATTTATATAGTGAAGACAACAAGCCACATGGTACTGCAGATATACCTTTACAAACTAGATTGCAAATGACTTTCCAGCATGGTGTGTGAAACATCACATTTTTCTTTAGTAGTTAGAAATAAAATGCTAATTTCTTAAGCTAGAATAATAGACATGGTAAACCAATCAATTTACCATTATGATCACTTCGTTTGGAGCCATATGAAAAATATAGTATGCCAACAAAAAAATAATACCAAAGAAGAATTACTCATTAAAATAAAAAATGTTATTGAATTTACCCTAATGATCCTGAGATGATATGGAAAGCCACCAGAAATATTTTACATTTGGCAGAATACTGTTTACACTGCAAAGGAGAAAATTTTGAACAGTTACTGTAACAGGTTTGTTATTCTGTTACCAAATAAAATACAAATGATTTTTTTTTTTTTTTTTGTTTTGCCATATTAAGAATAATATTTCTTACATACAGAAAGAATAATATGATTTTTTGACCATCTTGCTTCAATAAAAAAACCAATTATTAAAACTTTTTATTTACTTTATATTGGCAGTATTTACATTATTTTCTCAGAATTATATTTTCTACAGGGGTTGTTACTAAAATCTTCCATATTTATTAGTCATTTAACAAAGTTATTGCACTCAAACTAAAAAAACTTATTTTTCATCACCAGATTTTGTGTTTTACATCATAAAAACTACTTGAGTTATAATTCTGGGACTTATTTTCCAGCTCGAATTATGTAAGAAACCACCAACTTTACTTCTTAATTTGGATCCCAAAAATTACAGTATGGCTTCTTTTTATTAAAAGAGCTGAGTGAAATCCTTTGCTAGCCATAAATCGAAAACAAAGCACTTCCAGACTTATTTTTATATGAACTTTTTTCATTATTTTCATCAGTAGAACATGTCCTGAAAATTTCTTCATGGTGCATCTGCATTAAATGGGATTTCCTGACTCATTTTCTTGGAAGTCATAACATTTCTTACATAGTAAAGATATACTGACTTATGTAATTTTTTATAGAACACAATGAAATTAAATAATGTATGAGTTATTCTAATAAGAGAACAAATGCATGTAATATAAAAGATTTTATTTTCTTATAATTTTTCCTTATATTTTTTGTGCTTAATAATTTCCTGATTTGATTTTTGCTTTTTTCTGTTATGAGAGAATCCAAATGCAGGACATTCTGATATAGAACATTTTACTACCGTAATTAGAGCAATATGATATTTTGGTAATAATTCACTTCATCTTAGCAAATGTTCCTATATTTATTTAAAAATTAATTTCTTAAAAAATCTGATATGGACTGGACACTACATGACTTCCTTGTAGTACTATCAACTTACATATATGCATTTTTTAAAATAAAAGTACATAAAATTTTATTTCATTAATAACTTCTGATATTTTTTACTTCGTTGTACAAAGTAATTAGGAAATATTGGGATTGCAAAAAATTTCAGATTTCAACAGAAATATATGTTTTTACCATTGCTGAAATCATTTTGACTAGTTTTGGTGTGACATATATACATAGGTATCTTGCATAACTCAAAAATGATTAGCTGTAGAATGTTGAAATTTTGGATTTAATACTGCTGTAACACCTAGTTATGCACCTCCCCTTTTGATTGCAATCGACTGAACCAAAAGTGTCCAAAAAAGCTCAAGTTCCAAAAACATTTGAATTTTTGAACTATAAAATAATTAAAAATAAATTTTTCTTAACTGGGCAGTAATAAGCCCTAATTGGGAGCTTTTCAACAATATATCATCAGTGGTACTTATTTTCATTGGTTCCAGAGTTATAGCCACGTAAAATTTTAATTAATGAAATATTTGAATTTTACATGGGTAAAACACATCAGTTCAAATTAGACTTCAACTCCTTTTTTTAAATTTTTTTTTTAATATATTGATTTATTAATAATTATTAATCTCTGATTGTAAAAATAAATTTATAATAAATAATAACATTAAAAAAATATGAAAAAATATCAGAGTTATTAATGAAATGAAATTTTATGTACTTTTCTTTTAAATAAATGTTTACATGAAATTTAATAGGTATACAAGTGTCATGTGATGTCCATATCAGATTTGTTTCTTATTGTTATTATTTATCATAAATTTTTTTTACTCAGAGGTTAATAATTATTAATAAATCAATATATTTACATAAGAATATATTGTTACAAATATCCAGGGTGTATCAAAACTGCACGGCAATCTCTCAGAAA
>JAAAKQ030297943.1:0-10208 GCA_010016005.3 Zanna intricata
GGTATTTCCCTGCGTATAACCTTTGAGCTCGAACCCGCTACTTCCATATCTTCATCTTTCTTTACTGTGTCTCGTCTTGTTTGGGAGGGCAAATTTGGGAGGGCAGGGGAGGGTGAGATGGGTTCAGAAGGATGGGATAGGTATAGATACCAAGGGGGAGGGGTGAGGGGTAACAGGTTTGGGTGATATGGGTAACAGAAGAAATCCGCTTATAATTGGTTGCCAAACACTTAGAATATTTTCACTGTTGTTACAAATATAATCAGTCTTAACATAAGAAGTTAACACATCTTAACCTCCGGAACCACAATTAAGTATATCTTCAAAGGGATGAAATGAATGAATTGTAGCGTGTGTGAAAAATGCCTTGCCTGACCGGGATTCAAACCCGGGACCTCCGGATGAAAGACCGAGACGCTACCACTCGGCCACGGAGGCCAGCAACACATCTGAACCTGCACAACAGTAGCAACACTATCCTTTGAGTCAACTCATTCGGTTCCATCATATTTACAATGCTCTAGGAGCTTTAACTTGACAATAACAAATGGATGAAAAAAAGGTTTTAAAATATTTAAGAAAATTAAAATAACAGAAAAACTGTGAGTGATGTAAAAATTCTGAATATATATTGGAAAACAGGACAAAAAACTGCATAAGTAAACCTACTGGCACTTGTGAGACAGAAATCAGTGTAATTGGATTCAAGAACCCCAAAAAACTATGTAATCAGTATAAATTTTTAAAAGTGCAAAGATTTTTGCAGGAATATTGTTCAGGCAGTTAGACAGATGAATGAATAGTAAAATACAGATGGATATTCTCTTCTCTTTCCTTTAAATTAGTTTGCTATTGTAAATTTTATTTTACCATTTTGTAATCTGATTTTTATAAATTTTATTAGATAACCTGGAGAAGAGAACTAGGCCAACACATGACCATTGAAAGATATATTTGTCATTTTTACTTGTAGTAGACATAAGAAATCATCATTATCTTACCTGGGCATCCTGAATTCGAAAGTTTTTAATATATCTATCAACATAACTGAGGATAATTGGTGTTATGTATGATTCTATTCTAAACATCCCTCACTAACAAGAAATTCTGAAACAGATAATAAATTTATAATTCAAAATTACACTTAGAATTTTTATTAATTCTTTAACTGATAAAATTAAGAATACTTCTAGATAAATTTATTCTATTTTTCCTTACCTAGTTTTTGTGAAATGTCTTTCACTTAGAAGATTGTCAGATATTTAAAACTGTCAATTTACTAGATAAATAAATTTGTAGAACTTCATTAATTTTTTTTTCTTTCAACCATACCTACCTAATTCAGCTAGATTATACAGTTCAAGTAAACAGACTGCACGTATGAGTGTTCTAGCAGCTGATTCACAAACATCTCCTGTATATCCTGATGCATACAAAAGAAACTACACAACGTTAATAATCAGTAACCACATATTATATTTCACAAAAATTATACATATATTTTAAATTAAGACATGTTAAATGATCAATAGATATTTCTTACCTTGTTCAGCACATCTGATAACCCATAGTATTAATCATTAAAATTGCTTATTGTTAAATAGTTTCCTTGAGTTTTTTAAGAGTTCAGAAATTATAAATTGTCCACTAACTGTAAAGATTCACTAATATTTAAACAAATATAGATTCAATTCAGTTTTTGTTATCTAACTGTGAGAAATTCACAGTGCTGTCACAATTAAAAAGTATAATGTGAGGCTCAGTTTTGTTTTCTATTATATTATTACATTCCCAATAACTTGGTTCAACAATGGGATCAGTTACATGTTTTGCACAATTTTTCATTCCTGATGGCCCATTTTATCAATGGCCATTAAGTATAATTTTAAACAGCAGATATTTTACAGTTTTACCACTCAATCTTGCTAACTCATCAGTTTTATGCACATTAAGATTACTTTTAATATGCAAAACCCTTTGCAATAATTGGACCTTAAGTTCATCCTCTTCTAAAATGTTGAACTAAGCCACATTTTGAAATAATTCTTTTTCATTCCAAAACATGGCTGGAATTTTTTCCTTTTTTAAATGAACATCAAGGGGCATTGTCTAAGACAATAACCGAACTATCTTCCAGAAGAGGTGACACATCGCTCAACCATTTCTCAAAAGACACTCATCTTGTTATGGTACTCTCCTCTAGATTTAGATTAAAAAATTCAGAGACCACCATTGAAAAATCTGATATCATTGCAAATATGTGTAATTATGAACTGCCTACCTTTTCTGATAGAGGCTTTTATTAGCAGTTGATAAGCCAGACAGAAAGATTTCTTTTGATGAATTCACAGCTTTTTCTTCCGTATGAAACTTTTTATGTCGCCTTCATTAACTCAAGTTTCTTGATACAATATATTCAGCAAGCCTTGTAGGCTCATTTTCTTTATTTCACTGAGGTAATAATTCATCGTATAATGATTTCATCCCTGTGTATTTCCCCAGCCCCGTTTTTGTATTTAAAATGTATATTTTTTAACAATTTATAAAAGTTGATCTTTGGAAATCTTGTAGACCATTACTGGGATTTACAACTCATGAAAATTTGTCTAAAAAATTTGTTTTAAAAATTTTACAAATTATATTTTTATCAAAATTGTCAACTGTTTCTTCAATTGATCTCCTACGGGTTTTGTTTACTTAGGATAGGAGACCATACAGACCAACAGATTAGGAGACCATAATTTATTAGTAGATTTATACTTGCAAATCGCATTATATACTGAAGCAGCACAACTTCCAATTATGTTAGCAGTTTTATTAACAACATCTGAAATCAACTGTTGGATTACTCTGAAATTCGCTTTTGTAAGCATTTAATATCATGTGTTTTCCACATGACTTAAGGACTTCTTTGTGTTTTTTTTCCAAAGGGGATATCAATTATCAGGCACTATTATTAGCTGAATCAGTATCAGGCACAACATTAGATCAAATAACTACTGGGACTAATTATATGGTGACTAACTTGTGAGTAATGATTATAGTGCTTATAGATATGCCGTATTGTGAATTGGCTCTAATACACGGGACATAACTCAGCAGTATCATGAAAAAATCACTCACAAAAACACAACATTTGTTTATTCTTCACTCAATAAGCTAACTGAATACAGAATGTTAGGTATGCATTTTTTCATCACCTCTGTTCTACCCTAACTATTAGACACAACTTATCTACTACATTTAAATTTTCAATTATTAATTTCATATATTTAAATATTTGTCTCAACTTATAAGTTTTGCTCGATGAAGTAAACCAGTTTTGTTCAATGAAAACATGGTCCACAAGAGGTCATTCAAAGGAAAATAATGATAATATACTGCTGCCATAACATACAGAAATATTCCTACATATTTTTATAAGTATGTTATGAAATGTTTTAGGTTTATTAATATCATAAAACTACTAAAATGAAGGCTTACCGAGATGGGAGCCTTACTTTTTATCTAGAATGACTAGCAAAAGTATTTTCTTTCTAACAGCTTACAATAAATAAACAGATTATATATACAAAATTATATTGGACTTTACAAAAACAAACTGAATCCCCTAACAGAACCAGTCTCCAATACTTATAAGTTTACTGCATAAAACTTCTACATATAAATTCATGACATTTTTAATCATCCAATCCGTAAATTGATAAATGCAAACCAAAAAGATTTGTAGGTTAACTGGAATAAAACAGAAAATAATTACTGGAAAAGTTAATGCAGTGTAAAAAACATATTAATAAAATGAAGCAAACTTATTAGCATCAGAGGCACGAATGAAAACAACAATCAGGAAGAGAATAAACAGCCATCATAAAAAAAGAATAAACTATCTGATAAGCTGTAAAAGAAGAAAGAGAAATTTAAGAAATTTTATTTTAGTATTTCACACTTCACCAAACAAAATATTTAACAGAGCACAAAAACAAAGTGTGGATAGATATAACCATCAGAATAGTATTGTAGAGAAAAAGCATGACTGAATAGACTATTAAACTATTATACTAAATTAGTATGTGTAATATATAAAGCTAACAACAGAAGCGTGTTAAATTTTGAAAAAAGTATAACTGTTACCACACTAAAGAAGACACCAATAAATAAATGGAAAAATATTTTATTTAGTCATTCCAATATTCAACAAAAGAAGCTTCCTCTTAATCCCCCAACTTATAACAAAAATAATACAGAACTGTTCAACTTTCATACTGAACATGTGAAAATTTCTTAATACTATCTAACAGTCAACTACAACCAATGAAATTGGCTGGAAAACTATAACTGGCTCGCTTAGGTTTTAGCATGTTTGTGACAGGCACTTTAACAATCAAGGTTTGCTGTTTTCAAAGTTAATCAAAATTTTTATTAAAGATAATTTGAGCTGGATATCTTGCTGATGTAGAATGGTTATGCTAAATTAACAACAAAAATCCTTTGTAGTGCCAAACAAGTAACAAAGATCTAAATATGAAAAAAAAATCTGAAATATATCTATTTCTATTCACTTGTGGTTAGTAGAGAAAAATTATAAGTTGCAGCCCATAAAGTATCTAGAGAATGAAATGAATAATCTATTATACTGCATTTATAGATCTCAAGAAGGCATTTGCTGATTGAAATGGAATAATAACTTAAAATTTTAAGGAATCTAAAGTTAAAAAACGAACATAGCAGAGAAAGTGTGTCCATGAAATAGCAAAGCAAACTCAGTGTTGAATAGCAATAATGGAATTTTTAAAAAAAATTGATAGAATTATCAATTTATAATATAGTGTTACTATAATAATAATATACTTTAATTACTGCTGTCTATCCATCCACCTTCTGTTCTCATAGCGCTAATTAATGATTAATTAAACAGTTCAACAATGGAAAAGTTGTTTGAAAACTAATAACCGATTCTTATAGATATTTGTGTGCTGGTTTCAGGAAAAATAGTCTAAACATTTCATCATGTCCATTTTTTAACTAAATCAACTTTTTTAATATTCTCAAAATTGATAATCAATGTATTTTATGTATAAAACGATGAAAATTAGGGCATCTTAATTTGTTGATACTTCATTATTAGTTTTGTTATATGGAATGAACATAAGTAGTGTTCATAATTTTGGTTTGATGCAGTAAGATGAGTGACTAATAAGATGATGTAATATGATTAATTAAGAGACTTAATGAGTCATTTTTGTCAAGATATTAGCTAAGGTGACGGCTCACTCATTCCTACTCCCAATACTCTACTAAAATAAAAAAAAAATCAGTTTCAATTAGATCATTGTGTTGAAAGTATTTACTAATGTTAAATAGATTTCTAATCCTTCTGTAGTGTTTTAGTTTTCTTTTAATTTTTTGAAGTATTTTATTTGTGCTGTCCTTTTGTTTTTATATTTCAAAATGGCTTCAAGAGGTTGTGTTAGTTTAACTTCTGATACATCTTCGGAAAGTTTGTGGTGAAGAAACAGCAAAGAAATTTTACAGACTTTGCTAAAAAAGTGAACTATGCCTATTTCAGGTATAACTTGGTGACCACAATAAAACATGAGCCCCTCATACAGTTTGTTCTACTTGTGTGGAAGAGCTACACAAATGGACAAAAGGTAAGAAAGTCTTTTCGGTTTGAAATACCAATAATCTGTTGAGAACCACAAAATCACAGTAATGATTGCTACTTTTGTTTCTGCAATGTAAAAGGTTTCAATCTAAAAATAAAAAAATTGTGTACCCAAACTGTTATTCGTCAATATGCCCTCTAACTCAGGTGTACCAGTATCTTCAGTTCCAGAAAAAATAGAAGCTGTACTGAACAACTCTGAAAGAGAGCCACAGGATGATGACGATGATAATGATGATCTTGATTTATTTCTGGTAGTTCCAAACCACAACTTTTTTCATACCATGAAGTGAATGACTTAGTCACAGATTTAATTCTTCCTAAACATTCAGCACATCTTTTAGGAAGTAGATTAAAGGAAAGAAATTTACTGGGCCCTGGTATTTCTTTCTCAAGCAGAAAAAAGTATTTATTCTGTACTTTTCTGAAGATGGAAGATTAATTTATTGTAACATCTTTATGGTGTAATGAAGCGAACATTAAGTATGATGTGAATGAATGGAGGCTGTTTGTTGACTCATCCACAAGAAGCCTCAAAGCTATTATTCTTCATAATGGCATTCTTCAATGCCGGTAGAATACTTTGTGTATCTGAAAAAGAATACTATTAGAATTTAGAATTAGTTTTGTCTAAACTGAAATACTGCTACCATGAATGGATAATATATGATGACCTAAAAGTAATTACTACGCTTCTTGGGCAGCAAGGAAGATACACTAAATATCCCTGCTTCTTGCATGAATGAGATAACAGAGACAAGAAAGAACAATGGATCAGAGAAGTATGGCTATGTAAGGTATTAGAAGAAACCGAGACCAAAAATGCAATAAGGAAAAGATTTTTTTATTTATTTATTAAACCTCCGAAACCACCATCTTCAGAGGATGAGATGAATGAATACCTGTGTGTGCCTGTGTGAAAAATACCATACCTGACCGGGATTCGAACCTGGGACCTCCGGATGAAAGGCCGAGATGCTACGACTCAAACCACAGAAGCCTGCAATAAAGAAAGGTTTGGTTGATCCTACCTCCACTCGATATCAAACTGGGACTGATGAAACAATTAGTAAAGAATGTATCTAAAGTAGGAGGGTGTTTTAAATAAATATGTCATAAGTTCCCATAACTATCAGAAGCTAAAGAGAAAGAAGGCATTTTTAATGATCCACATATTCATAAACATTTTAAAGATTAAATGGAGGACATTGAAAAAGAAGCATGGACATTTTAAGATTTTAATATTTTGTGTTAAAATGTGTTTTAATGTTAACATTTAAATTTTTTTTTTTTATTGTAAAGAAATTTCTTGGGAACAATTAGGAGTCAAAAATTCCTCAAGAGTTTCTTTTTCCAAATAGATAAAAACTGTACTTCCAAAAACCAATTTTATACATCTAATAGTAATAATAATAAATAATTTTATTTTGGGCTCAGATATTAGAAGCCATATAATTTAGAAAACTGAAATGAATATTAACTATAATACAACAATCAACTGGTCAAACAAATCCCACAACAATATATGGTCAGTCAAAAGAGATAAGTTTGTTCAGCCAAATAAACAGTTACACTGATCATGTTTTCCCCCAAAATTAAAATTCAGCAAGTATTGCTACAAGACAAAATTGTTCTATGTTGGTCATATTTTACCTCAAAATAGAAATTGATAGATACTATTAAAGACAAAAGACTGTTTTTTTTTTTTTTTGTTTTTTTTTAATACAAAATATACAAGTGTGGATCAATTGTTATCTAGAATTCAAATCAACATCCTTCCTTAACAACTACTTAATGAATGGTGAGAATATATTGAGAATTATCTAATAGTAAACTAATCATTTAATTCAGTAATATATCATCACAAGTTGGGCATTAAAAGTACCTGGCATCAAGTGAAATACTGGAGCAGAATTCTGGCCTCCTCAGCAGTGCCGGCCTCCGTGGCGCGAGTGGTAGCGTCTCGGCCTTTCATCCGGAGGTCCCGGGTTCGAATCGAATCGCGGTCAGGCATGGCATTTTTCACATACGCTACAATTCATTCATCTCATCCCTCTGAAGATATACTTAGTTGTGGTTCCAGAGGTTAAAAAGAAAAAATACAGAATTCTACTAGAATTACATTTTGGCAAACTCATGAGGAGCATCACACAATAAAAAAGCATGTATATTAAAAAATACTTGTTCATATAATGGCTTGTAAATTATAGGAATAAATGTAAAAACAATTTATATATTTATCAAAATATTTACTTTAAAAAATGAATAAACATTAATTTATAGTATTCTTGACTGATAGACAGATTAACAGAAAGTAAAATAATTCAAACAAGATTTTTCACAATGAAAATAATTCTTTAAGTTACAAACAAATACATTGTTTGTAACAAATTTAATGTACAAATTAGAAAGATACAATTCAAATTTGTATATAATTTATCTATACAATTCTAATACAGATTGTAGTCTTATTGAGAATAAAACATGGGCAATAAGAATCAGATAGGAAAGCAACAATAGTTTTTGAAATTTGGTATGTCAGGAAAATGTTGAAAAATCACAAAAGGCTAGATAACCTACAAGGTGAAACTAATGAGATGTAAAATATTCATAAACAGTTTAGTGTACATTAACAAAGAATTCTTATAAAACATAGTTACTTTAACATAATGAAATTAACATACTATTGTTAACTTTACTGAAACTTTATTTAAAAGTAACTGAATCAAATAATTTAACCTTATTTAGTTCAAATTTGTTTATTGGTTAATTCAAATTATAAACAAATCGGCATTAACTTTTTAATTTAATGACGTTTCAACGAAAATATAATTACAGCACTCGCTTTACAATATACCAATTTGAGTCATACGTGGCGTAGCATACTAAGGTAAAAGTTATTATCTTACTGTGATTAAAGTAACTACTACAACACAAGACTATTTAAATTTAACATAGATATTTAAAACTAAGTTAAAATTAGTTACTTACTGAGATATGTATTCTACAGTAATACATTTAACAACGAAAACATAACCGGCATTCAAATTTTTAGGTTAATCACACGTAACAAATAATGAAAATTTTGTACAAAAAAAAAACTGAAGTAGTAAAATAAAACAATTCCAGCGAACAAACGATTATTTAAATTAAGTAATACCCCTAATCATAAAACACTGGCCTTAACAGGACGAAATCCAAACTTTCCACGTAAAACATTAAAAACAAACTAAATCACCTGTTCTTTATGGTACATTTCAATACCAACTGCATTCAAGAACAAAATATTTTCAAAAGAAGAGACTCTCCCTATGTTTCGGTATATCTAGATTTTTAATGAAGTTAAATAATTTAAATCTTTTAAAATTAAGTTTTCCAGTGATTAAGAATAACAATACGCAAATTGATGATGATTAATTAAACAATACTTTAACATATTTTTCTTCAATCAGCTGATCAACTCATAACTTCACTAATATTATCTAATTTAATATCAACGGTTGCAATGATTACAATCGGTATGCGAGATCTGGCGTGTGTAGAGCCGAACTTTCGAAGCAAGTGACAATGAAGTTGAAAAGTAAATGAAGATAATACAAATTTAAGAAAAGATTCCAAAGGCCTAAAATATTTATTGTCCAGAGAAGTTCATGAATTGACAGAAATAATTAATGAGAATTTGTAGCTTGTCCTTTTTTACACAATTGGTGCTGGTTCTGGAATTGATGACAGAAACAAGTTTTTATCTACTGAAAAAAAAATTTCTCACATTTCTTGTTTTTTATATTTATCAGTGCCAAAAATACCATTTTGCACAAGTCGATAGTCGAAAAATTATTCACTTCTATTTCAGGACTCTTCCTTCACAAACTATCAAAACTTTGTAAACTTGTAGTTCATCATATTCCAGAGAAAGAGTTCGGTCTAATTAAAGTTCTGCGAGTTATTCTTGTATCTGAAAATCGCGCGCAGTCATATTAAGCAAAAATAATCGGGATAAATTTGTGTGCCAAGTTCTACTGAAGGATTCGTAGATGATTTAGAATCTTATTTTTTGACTTGATGTTTTCCATATTATACGTTTTCTTACGAACTAACAGATTTTATCGTTTTAAGTTTGTGCATTTTTACCTTGTACACTCGTTTAAATGATTTAAATTGCTTTAGATATCAGTAAAGTAGGCCACCTTTGTGCACTATTCCTCACCCTTTATCTCAACAGCAAAGTCTCTCTATTTTTCTGTTTTACCTCCAAAACCGCCTTAAGGTATTACTTCAGTATATACAAATAATTCCACTTGACAGGTATTACAAGAGTATACAAGGAGAAAAAAAGCCGGTACTTACATATTAACGCCACCGCCGCCATATTAATATATTTCACATATTAGAAATATATGCATTATAGCTTATAATTACAGATACCAATATAATATAATCAACAAAACTTAACTTACGCTCGCTAGCCTCGACTAATTAACAGTAAATATACCTTTAAAGAATAAAAAAATTTTCTGTTAATTAGTCGAGGTTAGGTAGCTGC
>JAAAKQ030297988.1:0-10207 GCA_010016005.3 Zanna intricata
GTGTAGCTAGAGAGAAAGAGGGTGGTAAAAATAACTGGCGCGTACAATACAGTAAGAGAAAATGACAGTGCTCTTGTGTTAGTGGTAATATAGATTGTAGAGGGTATACGGCGACAGCAGTGTGTCTAGTAGATCGCACGGTATCGGGCGTGCGGTGGAAGTGAAACATAGCATTCGATCGTCGTCGACGGTTGATAACTAAATAACGTCACAACTAAAAGTGACGTAAGCAACAGCTGATTTAGCGACTGCCTTATTGATCACTAGTGCACGCGACAGCAGTCCCCTACAAACCATTCAATATATATGCTAAGCGTCTCGTGACGATTTTTGATTACGAGTCAGCTATGTTTTTCTTGAATAGATGAAAAAATCTATTCAAAAAGTGTCCAGCACAACGAGCCAAAAGGAAGAAAAAAATAAGTGGATTTAAAAACAAAATTTTTATTCTGTTTCAAACTGAGCATATGTTTACATTTTACAGCACACTTGGGTGTTTCTAGTTATTTAGTTGATTCAACATTGTTTCTCTTTTGAGTCTTAATTTTTTTTGAACATATTTTGCACAGCCTATATCCTCAATTATCATCGTAAAAATTTTGTTTTCATTCACACTTTTTCATATTGAACTTCCTACTCTCATATTCGCTTAATAATTTCTAATGGATGTTATGAAAGAAATAGGTATAGACACACGGGTATGTTAAACAGTAGTGAATTCTTGTTATATTTTTTCCTTTACAGAAAATGACTCGTGTGCCTGTGACTGACACCGAATGAAGACAATATTAGACAGACAATATCTAAATTAGTTAACCAAGGTTAGATGAAGTAACCTTGGTTACTTCATCTAACCTAAATAATTACATCATCAAGACCCAAAACAGATTTTTATGACTGGACAAAAATCTCTATACCTAACACAACCATAATCATTATTGCCGTAGGTTAATAAAAAAATGGTTCTGTAATACGCGAAACTGTATTTTTTTTTTTGAAAATACAATTGGTAATTTTGTTACTGTAGGAATCACTATCATAAAACATAATGAAAAGAAAAATGCGCGATTCCATTCGAAAAAAAATCGTCAGCGCACACTTTCAGAGGATATATTTCATGGAAGTTAACTGCGCAAGAATTGTAGTTTCCCAGACCTCAATCAATCTCAACCAACTCGTTTTCTTACGGAAAGAATCCACTGCTTGTTTTGACACATCCAATTTCATTTGAAAATTCAGCACTATTTGAAAAACGTTTTACGAAGAACAAACCCAGACATGTTTTAAATTCATTAGCTTCTGTGACTCAGCTGTAGAATGCCCTAGATTTTTACTCTCTCTTTTTTTCCTGTTTAGCCTCCGAAACTACCGTAAGGTAGGTAGAGGATGAATGATGATGATACCTAGATTTTTACTATTTGTTCTGATCTTTACTGGTTTTTCCTGAATTATTTTCATTCTTATTTAAAAATTTACGTTTTAATTCACGCACATGTAAAAATGATTTATAATAATTCTAATTAAAATCGCAATTCCTTGTTAATTAATAGCATAAATATTTAATTAAAAAAAACCTCTGTATTATCATATTGATATGTGTTTTTTAGTTTCTTGAAGTTACATATCCAGTCTTTTCCACTTTGTATAACAGGACATCCTTCTTCTTTCTTCAGAAAAATGTTAAGATATCTATCATAAAATTAATGTCAGTTTTAATTGAACAAAAATAATAATAATTATTATTGTTATCTTAAAACTACATTTTCTCTTGTTTGTTTTTAGTACAAATTTTGTGTATGGGTTAGTCAATCTATTCTAATTCTATAGTGTTTTTCCTTATGCATGGTGGTAACTTATAATTATCATTCACAAAATTAGATATATATATGTACATATATTAATTTCCAAAAGAATTACTTCGAAAATTCTTTAAAATACATAGAATTTCGTAGCGGTCATTAAAGTAAAACAATCCAGTTACTTTCCTAAATTAATTTGACATTTAACAGCAGAACAAAATGAGTTTTCCATTTTACCCTCTTCTATAAATGTCAGTCAACATTTTATTGCAATCCTACGTGATTTTGGGATTAGCAATCCTGAAAATTAAACAAATACAATTATGAGTTTGATGGGCAATTTACAAGGATATGGGAAACAAGAGTTCATTAAGCGCACAATATCCAGCGTATAATATCCGTTAAAATTCACACCCTTAGTTTTAACTAACATTCCATTCCTGAGTTCAATTTAGCACAAAACCCAATAGTAAAGAAAGAACTCTTTGTATATACTGATGAATTTCAACGGTTTCAGTTTTATAATTAAAGTTGTCTTTTAAATTTCCTAAACAACTAATCACCCAAATAAAAAATAAGAGTAAAAAAATGTATTAAAACTGAAAAGAAATAAAATATAAACTACGTTCAACACGGCTAGCACATCATTTTTATATAATATTCAGTTCTGAATAGATTGGAATCAAAATTTAAGGTGTACAATTTTATCTTTTTGATTGAATTTTAATTTTTTTTTTAACTTTTTTAATTTCATCTTTTTATTATATATTATTATAAATTTCTCACTGATTCAATCTAAAGTTTAGAAGTAGAAAAAAGTTTACTAAAGATTTATTCACAAAAGAAAAATGATCCACTGAAAAAATTTTAAAAAATGGTAAAAATATATTTTAGAACTGTCCCGACATTTTCATATACATTCAATTTAGACCTTCCTGATGTAATTAATTATTATTATTACTTAAATTTATCACTTAAGTTTCAAATATTTATTTACAACGATTTTTTAAATTTTTTCTTTGATTTATCAGTATTATCAATCGTACTTCTTTTCGATGTATTTTTTTTTTAAATCACCTAAAAACATTATCCCAAATTGATTTGCTAGACTCTAAATATTTTATTTATTCAATAGTCTTGGATTTGTTTTTATATTAAAAAAATACTCTTTTCTGAAAGGTTGAAAATTATATTCCTTCTTTATATACGTTATTTAGAAAAAAAATATTACATAAAAAGGTTTTTTTTTTAAGTAAATTGGTTGAAAAGTTAGGAAAGATTTAGGGTATTAATTTTGTTTAAAAATCATAAAAAATTGGAGAAAATTATTTTAAAAAATATTAACGTTGATAGTTGGAAAAATGAAATATTATCAAAACTTACATTTAAAAGTAATCTTCAATTTTTTAAATGCAAGAGAAAATTATTCTCTCGCCAAACTAAGATAACGACTCGTTCAGAGAACAGTAACTTTAAAAAAAATAATATATAAGATTAAAATGAATAAAAATTAAATATCAGTATAGTAAGAAACATTTTTAGACGGTTTGTTGTGAGAAACGTTTTAGAAATATTATTCATTTTTATTACTTTCCATAATATTTATTTTCATAAAATAAAACAGGAGCCGAAAAAGAAAATAAAATAGTCAAAAGGATGACAGAAAACAACATGCGAAGGGAATGAAGAGGTACTGGGAAGAGTGAAGAAGAAAAAATGAAAAAAGTCAGATCATGGTGCTGGCAAAAATAGAAAAAATAAAGTCTCTGTGCAGCTAAATATCTGACATTGAATAAGAAACTTAAACTGGGAAAGATGAAAATAAAATAAAAAGGATCCTGAGAAAAACCCTACAATCGAAAAAAATTGGAGTTCCATGGAAACTCCGAAAAAACAACATATGCGAGAGAAAACAAAGATGTGATGAGGTAAGCCCACTGAGCTGATCTAGTAGTTAACGCGACCGATCAAATCAGCTGATTTCGAAGTCGAGAGTTTTAAGGTTCAAATTCCAGTAAAAGTAGTTACTATAATACGGATTTGAATACTAGAGCGTAGATACTGCTGTTATTTGGTGGTTTTTTTTTACCTTCGGAACCACTGTTAGGTGTTACATCAGAGGATGAAGAAGAATGATGTGTAGCGTACATGAAAATGCCATGCCTCATCGGAATTCGAACCCGGGACCTCCGAATGAAAGACGCTACCACTCGCGCCACGGAGGCCGGCTCTTTAGTGGTTGGGGTTTCAATTAACCACTCTTCTCAAGAATGGTCGGTCTGAGGTTGTACAAGATTCATTCACATTCATACATAAAAATCCTCATGCATCCTCTAAAGCAGTACCTTATGGTAGTTCCGGACGCGAAAACAAAAAAAAAAAAGACGTGATGAAGTAAAAAAGGATATATTTCTTTGCACACACGATAAGAATGAATCTGGAAAGAATGAAAAAAAAAGTTTTGATTATTTCAATAATAAAATGACAATTCCAAAAAAGGATAACAAAATATTGGAAAAAATTAAAATAAAAATCGAAAATTTTCTGTGAAGGGTAAATTTAAATAAAGATGTAACAAATTTTGATGGATTCCAAAAAAAAAACTTGAGAGATCATGACCTTCCTGGACAGAAAAAAAAGCAGAATTATAGCGTGATATAATAATCACATTGTGGAAGAAAATTAAACATCAGAAGAATTGAAGAGATTTTTATCGTAGTTACAGTTTGAAAAAGTTAAAAAGAAAAGAAACATGAACCAGTAAATTTTTAGTTCCAATGTTTCTCAAAACACAAAACTCGCTCAGCCACTTTCTGTCATATTAAAAAAAAATCTTATTCAATAAATATAATAATAGAAAATAAATAATAATAATAGAAACAATAGAATTATTTCTGTTTCACAAAGTAGGTTACAAAATTTCTTGACTGTAAATTAATTGTTACTAAAATATAAAGCTAAATAATATATTCCAATTTAGTCATACATTTTTGTAATTAAAATTTAACAATTTTTGAATTCAGATTACTTCGAAATAGCAAAAAATAAAAATATCCCAGAAAATAATTTTTTTACAATGAATTATTCCATTTTTCATATACGACTGAAACTACCATTTGGAAATGAAAATAAAATAAAAACTGAAAAATTAATAACAATTTTACACACACACACGCGCGCGTGCGCGCACATACATGTGTGTATGTGTGTGTGCGTGCGTGTGTGTGTGTGTCTGCCAAAATAGAAATCATTATTGAAATTCCATTAACAAACAAAAACGGGAGTAAAAGGTTTTTCTTATTTTATGAGAGGGAATAACACTTTAGGATACCTTTTATTTCATGACTACCCTCTGACTATTAATGAGAATTCTCAAAGATAGACTTTAAAAAGATTCTTAATTCCAAAGTTTTACCATTTCAAATTCAAATCAGGTTTCAAAGCTATTTTAATGAACGATAACTAAGTTTGAGAATAAAGTTTACAAGTGCACTTCATTTATATTATTATTTAAACAATAACGAAATATTTAATTTCAATAAGCATAGTTTAGTTAAATTTACACAAATTAAATAAAATAGAAATCAATTAAAAATAATTTAAAATTATTTTAAATAATAAAATAAGTTTCCTATTATATTCTATTAATTTCATGAAAACTAATACTGATCAAATAGTAATTTTTTTTCTTTTTTCCTATAATTTTCTTTTAAAACTAAATGTCTCATGATAAACAAGAAAGAATTTCATGAAATTTTTTGCAAGTGGAAACAAAGAAATATCATACAAGGATAGTTCAGGAATCAATTTATTTTCGAGTTACAACTTGTGAAAAAATTTGCTCCGATTTATTGTTCCAAGGATAAAATAAAGTCATTCTGAAATTTTCGAAATATAGATTTAGAGGTAAATTAGATGGTTTCATATAATTTTTCATCTAAAAAATTTAATAAAAGAGGTTCTATTAAACTTTCAATTCTTTTGTTAAATTTTTTAAGAATTAATTTTTTTTCTAGACATTTTACAACATTGAAATAATTCTTATTTTGGTTTAAAATTATTATAAAACAGTAGTTTCTGACTTTTTTTTTTAAATCAAATTTTAAATTAATCTTTTTTTTAAATCAAATTTTCTTAAATTTTTGAGAAAAATTTTCTCAAAATTAAACAGATTTTCTCAAAATTAAATCATCTACAAATTTTGCTGTAAAATTTTATTTGTTTACTAACAATTTAACCAAAGTACGTTAAATCTAAAACAAAAAATATTAATATTTGTGACAAATAGTTTTTTTTCCTACAATAACTTTCTTGTTCTAAAATAATTTTCTCATAACTTATATAATATATATAGTTCTACGATTTATTCATTTTAATTTTTCAGATCAAAAACAACCAAAATCTACTCCGTAAATTAATGTTCAAGAATTTCCGTAAGGCTTCATTTTACCGATGAAGAAGAAATTAGGACAATTTCGCAAATTGTCCAATTATTGATCGAAAACGTAGCCTTTCCTTATTCATATTTAAGTTAAGTTAAATTAAGTGAACGTTTTTATTTGTTTTCAGTTGTAATAAATATTAGAAATTAATTTCATTTTTTATTGAGACATTCTTTCATAACTGATACAAAACAATGTATAGGATCAAATAACCTTTGAAATATTCAATACACCGGCAGGGAAAAAAAATAGAAAATTGATTTTTAAGTAAATATAATTAACAAAATTGCTTAAAGTTATTAATAAACAGTGGACTTTCATATTTGAATGAATTGGATTCATTCAAGTATGAGAAAAAAGTTTTAATTTCTTCCATAAAAATCAACTTTTAGAAATCGACTTTGAAAACAAGTATAAACAAACAATTAGTGACTTTTTAACTCAAATATCTAAAATCTGTTCTTTGGGAATAATGATAGAAGTTTTGAATCTCTATAACCGAGTTGGAGTAAGCAGTAAACTTTTGTATTTTTTTTTATTATTACTAACACCTACGATGCATGATAACGAAATTAATTTTTCGTAGCGTGTGAAAAAATATTCATGTTTGACGTGGTCTCTTATCCTAGTCTTTCATTCCTACCTAGAATGGGAAAGGAAATTTCAAAATGCTTTAAGTTAGTTTAGTTGAAAAATTTTACCACGGAGATCAATTATTAATATCTTGAAAAAAATTATAATGGGCTTTATAATACAATAATAAATTATAATATTATAAAACTGTTTTATTTTTAACAATATTTAATTTGTTTTTCATTTTTCACATTTATTTTCATTTTAAGTTTAAAGAGGCTTGTAAAATAAGATACGCTTATGAAAAAAATAAGGTCCCAAAAAATATTCTTGTAAATAGAAAAAACCTTGATTCTTGATGAAAATAAATAAAATAAATCCAAAGAAACGTAGTAATATATTTGCTAAGAAGTATGATCTACGGATTACGGAACACACTTCTTCTTATCGTAAGTTTTTAAAAAAACTTTTTTCTTGGGAAAATACTTTGGAATTAATAATGGAATCAGGTTATACATTATCACAATATTCAGGATTAAGCCAGTATGTAATTATCCAGTATTAAGCAACAGCAACGTAAAAAAGAATCTCAAATTGGTTACGTATATAACAATATAACTTTTTTTAAAAATAAAAAAATTGAATTAAATGAATGAAATTTACAGTAAGAATACCAATAGTAATAAAATATATTTTAGTAATAAAAACAGTAATTGTAATAAAATATATTTATTATTTTCTTAAATATTTTTTAAAAGAATTGAAATCAATACACTTGGTTATACCTTAAACAGATAAATAAAACATTTACCGGATTCCGTTAATGAAATTCTGTTAGATCCCGTCGCTGATATCTATTGTTGTTATTTGTTTACATTTATTTGTTTCACTTAGGTAATATTAATAATACTACTATATATATATATTTAAATATTCGATCGCCATTGAAATTGATTGATATATATATTGCTGTATTTACAATGAAACTGTTCTTTTCATTTTTAGTCAGTCAATATTATAAACGGATTTCCTTTCTCAATGTCGTAAATTATTCATTATTTTTCCTGTATAGTTCATTACAAACTTTTATTTTATCAAAGTTTTATCACTGGTCGAATTATATCATAAAGTGAATTGTTTACGATATTACACTAAAACATCATTCTTGCAATTCGACCATGAACTGAGATTCGACCATGAGAAACAAGTGAAATTTATACATCAAAAGAGTATAATGCATCCAAATTATTAATATTCAAACGATCATGTCAAACGACATGGGTGTGACAAAACGGATCTGATTGATGGCGGAACAATTCTCGAGAATACGGAACGGAAATTAACTTGACGAAAAGCACATATTTATGTGCTATTCGTCATGAACTCCGTGCTTGAATTTTTGAACTCTATGCTTTGTGACACAAAGCATAGTAGTAGAAATTCATTAGTAGTAGAAATTTTCTTTGTTTACAGTTGGTCAAATACCTCAAGTAAACCGTATGTTAGTGGACTTATATTTATGTGAATTCATGTAATGGAGATACAACTTTTATCTTGACATATTTAAACAGATATTGGAGAACTTCATCGCCTTCTGTCTACCAAAATGTTTCAAAATTGTGCTCACCATTAACAATACGTACAAAACCTTTCTTTTAAATTTAAAATGCATGTGCAAAGTTTTCTGGTTATTATACTATCACTAGCAAATGTTAGTGATAACGCTCCAAATAAAATCACAGAGAAATTGTTCTGAATAGAAAAAAGTCTGACTACAACTAATTAGAATGCTGTGTAGCGAATTTATAAGTTTATTATCAGAAAACTATGGTATTTAGAAACTACCCTTTTTTTAATGATGTTCTTTTAAAACAACAAATCATCTTTAACGTATTAAACGTATTAAGAGTGGTGTATTCAGACACCACTCTTTTGAGTAATGAATTTTTCTGAAACTGGAAACGGTCTTCTAAGCCAAATTTCATTTTATTTATTTACTGCTGTTACAATTCAATAAAAGGGTGCATAAGATTATTATCCTATAGATATGTAATATATAAAAAACAGAATCTGTTAATGTAAATTTTATATATCGTTATTATTTTTTTCTTTTTTTTTTATTGTTCACACATTACGCTGTGCCTACTCGTAAATAATCATATTAGCTAGTCTTCTCAGTTACAAGGAAATCATAAAGTAAATTGAATTAATAATTTCGTTGTCGGTTTGAGTTAGCTGTCAGATAGGGTGCAATGATGTAAGGGGATGGTGTGATGTGGTTATAGTATCGAAGGGGAGAATTTTAGTCCGGGCAGTAGAGAATAGTAAAAGGGGAATGAGTGTCCACCCTTCTTACCGACCGACCATATCTGCAGCAATCTGGCCGCCGCTTCCTTATCTTGCACACCCCTACCGCAATGAAATCCAAATCCATTAGTGTGTCTGCAACCCATATGGGATGGATCTTACAACGCTCACTATCCCTATGCGTGTCCATCCAAATGTGTGCAATCACTTTACAAAAATGATAACTTCATTCTGCAGAAAAAATGTAAGGACGAGTCGATACGAAAACTTATATGTATATGGGTAATACATGAAATGATTTTTGTTGCTAGGGTTAATACTTTCATCGCTAAATGAAATAATCTGAACAATCTATAGTCCTGTACTGAACTGGTTGTTCAATAATAGTTTATTATTAGTTATTTATAATGAACAATTATTGAATATTTATAATGAACTAACAAAACATTTAATATATTTACAATTTTTTCTTTTAACTGAGAGGATAGCTATTTTCAAAAAACTATACTAAAAGTGAGTTTTATTTCATAAATTTTTTTAATATAAAGTACATTTATAAGGGACACTGATACAATTCTTGTATCGTATAACACTGATGAATGATCATTTAGAAAATATCAAAGAGGGAATTTTTAACATTAATTTAACAGGTGTACAGGTGTAAAGTTGTATGAACATGAAGAAAAGTTGACTCTTGCATTAACACTCATGGAAGTCAGTTTGAAAAATCTTTGCATGTAAGTGGAAAAAAAAATTAAATATAATAAGCATAGTTTAATGAATCATATAACTAGAATACTCATTGTCATTTAAAAAATACATTTTTTTTATACGCGCGTGATTTTATCAACACTCCGTATAATTACTTTTTTGAAGGATTTATTCAATCCTTCAAAAAATCTGATTGCTGAACTTTTTCAGAAAGAATTTAAGGCATTTAAAGATAAAGACATTATTAAATAATAATATGGCCGAAGAAATTTACAGTAACTATATTGTGTTATTTTTCTGCTTTTCGTGGGCGAAGAACGTCTCCACGTTATCATCCCCCGGATGTTAAGTGTTACTGATATTATGAAGATAGCA
>JAAAKQ030298065.1:0-27050 GCA_010016005.3 Zanna intricata
AATTTGAGCTAAATCGATGCAGAACTTTTTGAGTGTTTGAAGCGTACACAAACCAACATAACATTTTTATATATATACATATCCATTGACATAAAAGTGAGTTTTATTTCTAAATTGTTCGTGTTCCTTTTTTCTTGATGTCTCTGTTCGTGATACTTCTGTCGTAATATCTGTTCAGTTTTATTTTAAATTACAATAAAAACTATTCATTGTAGATTACGTGGTTGTGTGTTATTGTCCAGGAATTGTATAAGAACAACAAATTTCAAAAAAATATTAAAAAATTTCCGTTGGAACCGTTTAGTCAAACACTGATGAACGATTCCGACCTCTTTTTGTTGGAACTTTTTTTTAGTAATGCACTAACAAAAGCTACATTCTAATAAAAAATTCCAAAAACAGAAATTGAAACGAGATAGATCTGTAACCTTGTTTTATGTAATTTAATTTTTTCGTTTGCTTCATAAAACGCTCAGAAAACCCTTATTCCATTACGGTACAGTTTCTATTTTTTTATTCTATTTTTGTTTGTAATTATATTATGGCAATATTATAATTAATGAAATGTATGAACTATTTTGTATTCCAAGTTAACTAGCTGATTTTGCTTAATTTTCGAGCGAAAGTATTTAGAATATTAAATCGACATGAGGCTACATCACACACCACATCACTACATGAGAATACACTATATCTAATAATCTCTATTAATTAATGAAGATGTCAAAAAAATATTTGGGATCTGTCATGCAAACAGTGTAATTCGTTTGTAACGGTATTTCATTTAACCGTTCCTCATTTACCTGAAAAATAATACTACAGGAATTACTACAAGCATTACTACAGGAACTTTTTCTTCAAAATAACAATGAATCGTCGAAATCAGTCCATTTGATTAGCGCTAGGCTAAAGAGAGGGAAAACATATGGACCAAATTTACAGCCGCTTAGTTTTTTTTTAAGAGAATTAATAACACTTAGAAAAGGATGATAAATTAATCTTTACGATTTAAGTTTCTTTATTGTTATTCTAAACAAACCAGAGAGTTTTACCAGCATTTTTAAAAATGCAGAATTTAAAAAAATTAGAATTCAACATTTTATTTTCTATAAAAAAATAAAATCCTATGTTGTAATACAATCTTATATAAATCACTATTGATCGTTTTTTAACTGTAGTAACACAACAATTTTTAAAGCTTCTTTCTACTTCAGTTAGTTGTAACGCTGTCTTATGGTTAGCATTATCAAATCTGTTCATTGATACTGTAAGACTCAGGTTCAAATCCATTTAAAAGAATTACATTTAAGTAGATTAGTGAGTACAGACGAGGTTACTGAATCGTAATAAGGCTTTTAAATTTTGTTTAGAGATCATATAACCAACTTACGCGTAAAAAAAATTATATACAAAAAAACGTAATATTTCATTTAGATTTAATTTATTTTAATATACTGTATACTTAAAGATTGGTAATAAAGATTAATAAAATGTGTCATTGCTAGTAAAGAATTTCAGCTTTCTTGTAAAGCGATACGTGGTCAACACAATGTTATATGTTACTATCATCTCGACGTTTATTTTATGTAAATTTAGATACAGTTTTCTGATAAAAGAAAAAACGTTATTATAAAATATATTATCATTTATTATCTGAATATCATTTCACATCTACCGAGATATAATTGTATTTATAACTCTCCTCCAAATTTTATTTCTATTTATTTATTTAATCTCAAAAATTTATTTCATTTATATACATTTTATAAATATAAAAATTATGTTTTAATCGCTCAATGTCAATACCTGCGTGTATGTAAATGTTTACGAAATGCGTTGGACTTGATGACAATTTTACTTTTATGCGATTTTTACCTTATTAAAAAGTAATCTGGTAGCAAATATTATTGTAAATTATACATTTCTGCACAGAAAAATTATTTTTAAACGTACCTACTTTAAAAAATTTTATTTTTTTATACATTTGCCTTGTTTTGATTATTTTCTGAAACTTGACTTTATCAGCGAGGGAACTGTCTCAACTCTGATCAAAGGATATAATAACAATACATTCCAATTTATGAATACAACAGGTCTGTACATTTATCTGATATTTGAAGTGAAAAGTTTTTTCAGACACTTTTGTGATAGACGTTTGCATGGAAAAAAAAAAGCTGGTATGTAATCAAAAATCGTCACGAGAGGTTAAGCATACGAGTACATATATATAGGACAGAACGACACGGAACGATAATTTATACATATATGCGTACAATATATATAGAATGATAGGTAGGAGAAAAAAACATCGATGATCCGTCGTTGATTCCCGATACATTTGTCTTTCTTTCTCTTTCTGTATACTTACGCATATTCGCATATACGTTTACATGAATACATAGTAAAGAAAGACGTTCATTGCAGTTCTCTTTCTTTCTCCCGCTCTTTTTTCTCTTTCGGTATACCAGTACGCATATACGTATACATTAATACAGTCTAGAAAGACTTTTGTAGTTATCCGGAGCACGTTACTTTGTAGATATGGTTGCTTATATGTATTGAAGTGTGTTAAGTTGTCTGTATAAAATTAATTTTAAACAATTGTTTAAATAAAGTGTAAAAATAACATAGCAAAATATTTGTGAATAATAAAGAAAAAAATAGTAAGTATATTAAAAATATTAATTTAAAAAATGTATATGTACACATACACACACACACACACAAACACACACACACATATATATATATATATATAAAATAAGTGTGTGTATATATAATGTATGTATACAACTTTTATTTATTGTTTAAATCATAAACATTTACCATATGAATGTATGTATATACATATACACATGTGTATAATTATAAAATAAAATCGCGTGTACATATACCTTCGAATATATAGTATATAATACTGTAGCGGTTAGTATTCTCTTCCTAAGAATCAGCAATAGAATGAAATATAACTATTAACAAATTATCGGTACTTATTGTTTTAAGTTTTCACTCTCTTTGACCAGTCCCGCGAGTGGCTACTTTTTTTTTTACTGTTTCATCACATCGATTTGACAAGTTTCCTGTTATTTTTTTTCTCTAAATTAGGTATGGAAGTAGTTTTCAAACGTTATCGTCCGAATACAAAGTATATTTTGTAATTTTTGGGAACAAAGTAGCCAAGCGTATATTCATATTTGGGTGAAATCTACATATCATTTTTCACGTACTCTCAACCAGTACACCCCGCTAGTGCGTACATAGCATTTTTACAGACTGCAATGGAAATTGATGTTAATGCAGGTTAATTGTGATATAGTGTTCTCAGTCACTACACCATTGATTCTTCAAATCTTTCCGATACGGTACAAGAACGGTGCCGGTCGGATTCCCGCACTCTACGCGTTATATTGTACAATTTTAAAATATTCTGCAATATATACGCGATTGTAAATCGTAGTTACTAGAAAGAACGTAAAAATGATAGATTTTTTAATGTTTTGTTGTAGGATGATGTTAAAAAATCAGATAGGTCAAAAAAATTGAATGAAGTTAAAAGAAGATATAAAAGCTAAAAGAACAAATTTGGTAAAATAGCCATTATTTGGATATCAATGTATAATAGAGTTGAAGACTGTGAGGGATGACAGAGAATTTGAAATTTAATTAAATACATACAGTTGTATATATTTTATTATTAATTTTTTAATCGTTACTTATAAAATGCATACTGTTTCCTGTAGAACAGATTTTGAAAGAAGGTTCTGTAATTTATAAAAATGTTTTTAAAAGTGACCCTTACGTTATTCTTACAGTTATACAAATTAAACATATTGACGAGATAACAAAAATATCATATTTTTTTCTTCAAAAAAAAATTATACTATCGTTCATTTTTTAAAGTGATCTACTGCAGCCTTTCATTGCTATTTACTGTAACGCACTGGAATCTCTCTTACTACGTGTACGACTAAACGTTCAGTCATCTGTAAATGACTGTACGCAGTTCGTCGGGTTTGACGGTTCCATTAAAAGGAGAGAAATAGGAAGAGTTCTGGGCCGTGTTAAAAGTGTTAGGGGATTTATCTTTTGGTAAAATTTACGGTAAATGATGTCTTGCTATGCTCTTCTCTGATGTGAGCGAAGGGCTGTTCACATTTTAAGTAAATCCCTAGTTCCGTTCCCGGTAAGCGTTAGTACTCGTGGCCTCTAGGGATGCTCTCTTCTCATTCCTTCCCCCTCTCCCTTATTCTCCTCTCACAATATTAACAACCAGCTCCAGAGTGCTTGCTGCTATTATTGACAGTCGTTCAGCGATGTCTGCTGAGAATAAATACTACATCCTTCAGTTTAAAATTGGTACATTTCAGTTTATATATATAAATAAATAAAAAAAGTTTGCTTTTAATGTTAGAAATTCAGATGTTGAAAATGTATCCTCTCAAATACCTGCGATTGAATTAACTTTCCCTATGTAACGCTTAAAAAAATCTTATGCACACGCGTGTGTATTTCTACATAAATATATATATATGTGTGTGTGTGTGTGTGTGTGTGTGTGTGTGTGTGTGTGTGTGTGTGTGTGTGTGTAATTTGAGGTTATAGAGCAATTATGGAACACGATATTTTATTTTGACAGCAATTGACCAATATTTTATTTTGTCAGTTGATTGAGACCAACGGCTTTTCGGACTTTTAAAAAATTCAGATTTTAGACATATTCGCTAATAAAAGTAATGTTTTGTCCGTAGGATAGCATAAATTGATTCTCAGATATTGTTAAGAACTGTAAAATTTACGTTGCTTACTATTACAACATCCGGCGGAAAAAAATATCACGAACATTCTCCTAACATAATCCAAAAGAGTATAAAATTGATGTAAAGGTTAAATGAATCTTTTCTGCGGTTTTATTGCAGCTCAAGTAATTCAATTTTTTATCTTTCGGCTAGTGTCATGAAAAAACAGTTGTAGACATCTGATATTAGTTATTCTCCGCTTATAAAATGCTATTCTTAATAATATACAGAATATAAAAATTTTAAAATATCTCGTATCAAGCTTTCTTAACATATGCTTTAGCTTTAGCTTTACATTCTTCATTGAACCGAAATATTGTTTCGCGTAACTACACCGAACAATTTTTAAAAAATACAGGTGATATTCAGATTTATCTTTTACATTTTCATTTTTTTCACTAAGTGGATCAGAAATGTAACGAAGAACTTTTCTTTCAAAGGAAACTATTTCTGACTAATATCATTCACACCTCAAATGCGAGTTCCTCTCGTATCACAGACAGAGAGATAGTAAGAAGCTTCGACCCTTTCTTTTGTAATGTATTGCATTATTATCTACTGCTTCTATTCAATAGGATAAATTTGTTTTCGATTAAATTACTGCACTATTACACTATTACCAGTAATCCATTATGAAATTCTAAAATTTAGGCATTATAACATATTGTTATAAGCTGCAAGCTTATTTGTTAACAGTAATACTAAGTAACCTAAGAATAAATGTTTTTTAAATTATCATTTCTGTTCATTGATTTTGACCAAATAGATTGGAAATTACACTATTTAATTTTATTTACTAATAATGCTTTCATTATCATAAAAGTTACATCAACGTAGCTGAAAAATAGCTAACTCTTTTTTTATCCTCGCTTGTAATATTGTTGTGTAATTATAATAATTTTTTTTCCTTCAGTAGTTTCCACATTTTTATCATTTTTGGCACCGTTACGGAATCCAGATTTTCCCATGGAAAATTCTAATAAGTACACTTTTACTAACAGTCAGTGATTTTTTCTACAAGGGTTGGATAAAAATAAATAAAAGAACATTTTGAATTACGAAAAAATAATTGACAAAATTCAACTTATTATAGTAATCAGATGGATGAACTTGTGATCGCCGCACATTTCGCAAACCGTGAAATTAAACTGTACACAGCTGCATATTAGCAGTATACGAGCAATACGGGTCGTATGTTTTTCTTTTTCTGACACACAAAAGCTAATTCCATAATGCTAAATTTTGTTTTAAAAATTTTAATTGAACTCAATCCGATTCTCTTCTTATGCAGCAATAAATTTAGATGGTGCCAATAAATTTAAATGAATCGTAAATGCATGCAAATTTATCGATATTATAACTTTGAAGATGTTATGAAATGTGCTGAAAACCAGGTGATGTGTTCTTCAAAATAGATTTCATACCACGAGAGAAATCGACTCCACTCAAAAATTGATGCAAAGAAGGAGAAACATTCATTGCCTTCATTCATTTCTCTTTTCTATAGCTTTAGTTTTTTATAAAATCTAAATTTTCTCATTTAGCTTTTATAAAATTTATAAAACATTTTTATAAATTAAAAAGGTTCGTGTTCTTTCCTGAAAGGAGAGATTCAAGCATTCAGCTTTTCAAAACGTCACATAAATATGCTAGTTTTAATAAAAATACTTCATTCACAAAATATTCGGTATGCTCATGTTCCTCCTCTAGAAGGAAAATATAAATTCATGTTGCATTTCAAACATACGAAACAGTACCTTACCACGAGAAAGTCATCGCGAAGTAATGTAGTTCAACGAAAACTGTTCAGAGGGGATGTTCGAGAGAGCATGCTTGATGTGTAATAGACCAGGAAGAATACGGCGGCCCAGGGGACGGCGGGGACCGTGTGAGCCTGCAACGCTCCTGCTGTTTCTGAGTACAGTTTTTAATTGAACGGAAATGTCCGTTCAATTAGGGCCCATTATGGGAAAGGGTGGTAAATTATTTTTATTGCGGGTCTTAGCGTTTTTCTCAACGTTAGTTTATCTTTGAGACAACTAAAAAAAAAAAAATTTTATTATTTGTCGTCTTTCTGTGTATGCTGTTTCCTTTACATAAGTATATACGCCCATGTAATCCTATCAATAATAACGAACTGTTGATATAGACGACGCTATTGCAAGAGAGCACAACTTTGCGTACAGAAACGCAACAAATGTGGAACAGATAAGGAGGGTGGCTAGAAAGGCTTTGAAGCTTTGCTAAAAGACTCGTTGACGGTCGATAATTGGCACACTGCGATAGGCGCGCTTGGCATTACCACTGAATATATCGCTGAAATTATTACCAGAGTCCAGTATCCGCGTATATAAATAAAAAAAGCGAAAGGAGATAGCGATAGCAACGTCCGTGAAGAGGATATAACATGCTTGGATAGGCTGGCAAAGGTTATCGACAAAAGGAAGAATGAAAGATCATGAGCTTGGATCAGTAGATGGCGGAGGCAACTATTAGTAAGAAGAAAGGTAAAAAACGGGAACGAATCTCTCCACGAATGAGGGGTAGTAAAAAAGGCGTGATAAGGTGATGGAATCTGCTGAACCATTCTTGTGTGAGAAATGCTATCCCTAATCGGGATTCGAACCCGGAACCTCCGAATGGAAGGCCGAGACGCTACCACTCACGCCACAGAGGCCGACAATAAACATTTTACTTACATTTGTAAGCACACATGTAATAAAAATAAATTAATGAGATGGTTGCATTTGTTTTTCATTTAATAGCTTCGCCATAAAATGGATCTATGTTAGAAACACACAAAAGCAAACACACTGGATACCAAATCGAACTGAATCTTAAACTGCAAAAGCAAGGATAGTTGGTTCGTGAAATACATGGAGATGTGAAAGATTTTTGCAATAAACTAAAGATTGTTTGATTCTATAAATATTGTGTAGGAAAGTCAAATTAGAACTAAAATATGTTATCATTTTCGCTCTCTAACAACTCGTAAATCTCATATAATTGGTACGGAGATGAACTGAAAGCACTAATAGAGCATTTTCATGCAAGGATTGCCGACTTCCAAAAAACACTTCACATTCGCTATATTTGCTCATCCGATGGATTCTGATATAAATAATTTGCCAGAAAAGCTTTAGGCCGATTATTATTATTATTACTATTGTTAAGCATTAGGCGGATTTAGTGCTAAAATTACAATTGAACAACATTAATAAAAAAGCATTATATTATAAATAAATTAAATATGAAGTTGCCATTCGTTTTAATTCATGTAATATTAATATGTTTTATTTAATAATTTGGTCCTGCCCTTGACTTGAAGGCAGATTGATAATTTGGCCTTCGAACTACGAAAGGTTCCCTTGCCTGCGTTACAGGTTTACTTTCTGTACATTCCTCTGTCACCAAATTAACTTAACACGGGTGTCTTAACATTTACCCCCTTTCCTCTCTTATTTATTTTGAAACTTCATTTCTTAATTTTATCTACCCACCAAATTTCCCATACCTTCCTTTAACACTACATTTCTAACGTTTCTGTTTTTAACTTTCTCTTTTGCTGTTGTTCGTATTTCACTACGATAAAATTCTACACTGTACACAAATATTTTAAAAAAGGTATCATAATTATTGAATCTGTATTAGTTTCTACATCTCTTTCTCAAAAAAGATTTTGACTGTGCCAGTTTGCTTTTGATATCTTCCTTCCTTCCTTCATCATTTGTATTTTTATTCCCTACATATCAAAATGCTTAACTTTTGATGTTATACTCACTTACCTTAAATTTTTACACTTAAATAGAGTAAGAAATATTCATGTTTTTATTATTCTTGAAAAAGGATTTAAAATCGCACTTTGCCATCTAGGACAGCCGTTGTTAGATCATTACTTTTATATGAAGTTTTGGGTATTAGTTCATTTAGAAATAGGGATATTTAGATCAACTGTTTACAAAAGGAGATAAAGGTCTAAATAGTTTTTCGGACTCTACAGCAGTCAGAGTCGAAGGAGAATTTGAAGTTGTAACATGACTAAGAACTGTAACATGAAAAGGTATCACCAGCAGATAATAATAAAAATAATAATTTAAGAAGATAATAATATGTTTTAAAATGTTGTCTTAACAGAAAAAAACATTATTCTGGTATCCTGCATTCTGTATTTCGGTACATTCTGTTTAAATAACAGCACAAATATTATTAATAAGGTATACTCAACCCGAAATTTTACTCTATCTTCATGCCTTTTACAGAAATACTTTTGCCACTGACGATATTTTAATAAGGGTAAGGAAGTATCTAACTGAACTATAAATCGTTGAGCCAGAATAGACGGAGGAAACTGACAGTATTAGTGCCCGTTGTGAGATAGTGTAATCTTGAGGAAAAGATTGTTAACTTAAATCTTTAAAAATTATAGTCAATCTCACAAGGCTGCAGCAAACGGAAGTTTAACTTGCTAATGGTTATACTGTGTAAAACATAGTTGATTCAATCCTAAAAATAAAAACTATGAACCGTTTGTTATTATATTTTCAGCGTTCATTACACCAGCATTATGATTTTTCACAATGATAGTATCAAAAGAATCATCCGATTTGAATAATTATATTTTGAAAAATACTGAATATAAAAATTCAAGAATAATTTTGTATTAAAGGTTTATTCAGACTTTATTTTTTACATACCAAATGATAGGTTCTCAACATATCCCACTTGGGATGCATGGCATACATCCACAGGGTAGTCGAACTTGCTCCAAATCTTAGCAAGTTTCTTTATTCACTGCTGGCAGGTCTACCTAACGGTAGTTCCGGAGGCTGAACAGATAAAGAGAGAGCTTGACGTAAAGCTGGCCTCCTTGGCCAAGTCAAGTGTCTCGGCCTTTCATCCGGAGGTCCCGGGTTCGAATCCCGGTCAGGCATGGCATTTTTCACACACGCTACAATTCATTCATCTCAACCCTCTGAATATTTACTTAATTGTGGTTCCGGAGGTTAAAAAAAAGGGCTGAATCGTTAAGTCCCATATGGCCGATCCATCGTTGAGTAATCCTATCATTCAGAAATTCTCGAACGTACAGACTCCAGTGAGGTGATGCCCCGTCCTGCTGGAAAATGAAACTCGAGAGTTCCCTATTTCTAATAGTATTTTGCTCGATCAAAACAGATTAAAAGCTGAATAGTTATGAAATTTTAAAATCGGATGATTCTTTTAGGTACACGACGCATTTAATGTATTCTTTTTGTAGTATCCACTATGTGAATACTATAAAAATACATTTAATTGTTAATGACGATAAGTAATATTTGTATTGAAAATTTAATTCTGCTTCATAATTTCATGTAAATATAATAAGTAGTATAATATTCGTATGTCGCCTAATATTATGATTAGATGACGAATTGTAGTAAAACATGATAACTCGATATCGTTAGCACTGTACCCATTTCATGGTCTGGTGAGATGTATACGTTCCTTTTCATAGTAAAATAATACAAGGAAAAATCATTTGAAATATAACTATTATATTCATTATCCATTTACTCTTTTTTCCTTGTTGCAGGCTGAAGAGCTCAACTCTATAGTAGGCAATGCTTTTCGAATGGCGTACGCAGCTCAGCTGCAAAGACAACCGACATTTCAGGAGGTGATTGCCTCTCAAATACAAGAACAGCGGCTACCCTGGGTAATTATTTTAAAAAGTATATATGTAATTTTGTATGAAATTAATAATACTTGATGAAGGAGTGATTACACAGTTGTAATTTATTATCAAGTCTTTGATTATAATTCTTCAAAATGATTTATTTAGAATTAATGATTTTTTTACCAAATAAATTTTTTTTTTTTTATGTCCGTAATTTTCACACGATTTTGAATATGCCAGCCTGTTTTTTTTTTTTATTCGTAACATAATATAAAAAATATTGACAACCGATGGTTATTCCAAATAGGAACAGATTAGATTGATCGTAACTCGCGATAGTTTTGGCAAATTTTATTTTCACCTAGCGGTGTAAATTCCATACTGACATCAGCTAAGATTTATTAAACTAAATGAATTAGATCAACTCTACTGAGATAATTAGACTGAATTTTTTATTCTGTACACCGGCAGATTAAACGCGTTTAAACAAAAACGCTTTTCATCGAAAAAAAACTCCAAACGTCCGACCATCGAAGAAAGATTTTTGTTAAAAATTCTTTCTGCCGATATTATTGTCTAATAATTAAGTACTCGTATATCTCAGCCCCGGTTTACTGACATACGATTGAATGATTTATCCTCACTAGTACTTTGTTTCTTTATATCTGCTGCATAGATTTTTGGTCCTTAGTTTACCGACATGACAATCGTTTCTTCGATCTAAAGTTTATTTTTTGTTTTACTTGTGGCCAAAGATTTTATGGGAGTTTGTCAGCAGTTTGAAACCGTTCCGACCGGCCATTCTCTGTCTGTGCATGTTTTAAATATGTTACGCTGAAGGATTTATCTAAAACGTAGGCACATATTATGTATTATTTTTATAATTAATTTAGATGAAATTGAACATAAAATATCAGCTGTTAAAGACTTATTGCATTCATACACATTCATAATATTTTGTGATGTTTTTATTTTTATACAGCATAACTATAATATTTACAATAATTACTAAACTAATCGATTTTATCAATTAAATTGTTTAGGAATCATAAAATAAGGTTGTCTGTATAACACATTGGGTTTATTACTGTTGTAGCATAGCATTTATAGCAATTCTTAAATTTATTACATTATGATACGTACTTTATTATTATTTACAAATACGTGATATTTATTTACATGATGATACATATTTCAATGTTAGTTTCTGTATGAGTAGTATTATCTCCGCCAAAAAAAAGCCCAGGAAAACCAGTCTATTTCTAGTTTCATTTCAATAATCGTTATATTTTTTGAGGCGCTTAAAAAGTAATCTAAAACAGATTAATTTCATACATAAACTTCTATGAAAAATGCTAATCCTGGACCAGAATTCGAACCTAGAACCTTTAGGATAATAGGTAGTAACAATCTGCTGATATGAGGGTTATTTATATATTCAGCAATAATATTAATTTATCACCAAGAAAAAGGTGGGCTCGATTAAAAGTTTAAAGGTTTGGTGGTTTTCCACTTCCAAATCTTATTGAAATAAAAACAGATAGTATTTTTTTAGCAAAAAGGGAAAGAGCCTAATCGTAATTTTGTTAATAAAAATCCTAGTCGGAAAACTTTTTTACATTTACATTCTTTGAAATAAAAAAAAATTTATAAGTAAAATTTAGGTACTGATAATACCTACGGTTCACTATCAGTTAAAATAGATACATTGAAGTATCCTTTAAAATTTTCATTCCTCGCATAGAAGGATGGGTCGACAAAATTAAAAAACAGGAACAAATTCAAAACATTTCAAAATATTTTAAAATATTAAAATATTTAACAAATATTTTTAATTATTTGTTTTTGATTCTCATAAAATCCAAAATTTAGAAAACAAAACTATCTTATTGAAATAATTATTCTACGTCTGTAAACAGTTTCTCAAAATAAATTTAAGATTTAGTTACTAGTATTTAAAGATTTGGGCTGGTAATTAATTGAATAACATTTTTAAAACTAATTCCCTTTTTAAAAATTCATTTTAAAATTTAAATGTACAAATAGCTACATGCTGTATATATAAGTACATATAATATATATGTAGTATATATACATATAATGTATACTGTATTATATTACTCTATATATACATAGATATATACATTATATGTATATTATATATTTATATATATATATATATATATATATATATATATATATACACGAGTATATCGACGGCGGCGGCTCGTCCAACAGAGCCATTGTATGTACGACACGATAAAACTGTATCTTCCTTCAGTTATTTGACTAAAAAGTATAAAAGCAATTTAAAAAAAAAGTGAGAATCAAAGTTTGGTCACTTCCTTATAGTATTTGTTGGAAACATTAAGTACAGGGCAAAATACATTTTCACATTCGTAGACTACTCAAAGTTAAGGCCTGTACTACTAAACTGTTGCTTTGAAGAAATTACAATACATTGATAGTTTTTATAAATTGAACAGACTTTAATTTGTATTTTTTATTATTTTTATTCTCACAAGCATGAGTTTAATTAACATAAAAAGGTTCGACATGTACAGCCCCCTGATTAGACAGAAGGGTGAATGAACCGAGCCCTGATTGTCTAAATCTCCCCTGACCGCGACGGATCTGCTAGTATATATATATATATATTTATATATATATTTTATATATATATATATATTTATATATATATATAAATTTATATATATATATATATTTTTTAAACTAATGGACTTTTTTCTACACTTTAAAAATAAATAATCTATTATGCCTTTTTTCTAAAAATGTAAAATATATATATTAGATTCACTGGTCACCATCGCCGAGGTAACTGCCTGAAACGATCGGAAATGTAAGCACAATGAAAAGCTAGTAGCCCATTGTGGTTAATTGAAATCCAACCACCAAAGAACACCGGTATCCACGATCTAGTATTCAAATCCGTATAAAAATATTTACCTTTACTATGATTTTAAGCTTGGTACTCTCGACTTCAAAATCAGCTGTTTTGCGATGTTTATAAATAGTACTACTGAGTAGTTTTATTACGACGGGTGAGGCGTTACATATAGTGTCTTGGTTATAAAAGAATAAACGAACGGGATGTTGCTATAATGAATTTGAGCTGTCAGTGAGTGTTGTTAGTAAGTATATAATCTACTACAACCAGGCCGTTTATTTTAATACTATTTAATTAAAACCTCTGAGTGGTTTAAGTAAAATTGAAATTTAAGAAATGCCGAAGTAATAATCAACGGCGAATTACATAGTTATAGTTGTCTATTGTTCGTAACATCATTCTAACCACAAAAATATATTTTACTTAATCGATTAAAAATTTATTAAAGCGAAAATTCATGCATATTTTATGAGGATTATTTCTATAAACAGAAACATAAATGAGAAAACTAAACAGATAGCTATCTGAGTATTTGAGATAGAGTTATTAAAATAATACTTAAATAACTTGCGTTTACTATCCTAGTGAATTAATTGTGATTCAGATTTCAATAAAAATAATTTAGCAAGCGAATGAGGATGCATTCATTAAAATTTTGCTTATGGAATTATTTAATTTAACGATGTTCATGAATAATAAAGAATAATGCTTCTGATCAGACTATTAGAAAACAGTGTTTCAAAAAAGTTAAATAAGGATTAGTTTTTTATGTTGTACATTAAAAGATTATTAAAGATTTATCATATTTTTTATATCACTGAATCATTTAACTTCTTGAGCGAGAACACTTATACTATTGTCATCTACCACTGTAATTTAAGACTTTTTCTGATAGATGTTATAATTTAATTACGATTCGTTGTACTATCTTTGTATATTTTGTTGTACTATATCTTACAGAAAGTTATTTATTTTGTTTTTACAGGAAAAAATTCTACATTTTAGTTTAAAAGTTTTTTCTTTCAATTTCTTTACCTTAGGTACGTAAGTTTTAAAATGTTGCACGTCGTGGCAAGAAACATTCTAAAATGTCAGTGTTTAATGTCTTTTCTACAGCGAAATCTATACAAGTTGTGCGACCATTTTTCATATGCCAAATATAATAAATAATAAAATGAATTTTAGCTTCGAATAAAGTCATCTTTTCGATTCTTTTTTAAAATAACAGTTATGATTAGAATGAATTAGATCGTAAAAATGTATCGTGAATGATTAATAATTGGTATTATTTTTGCTGACAAAAAATTAAAATTAGGTCTGAAAAAGACAGTAAATCATGATCGGTAGAAACTGAACTGGTACAACCATGTATTTGATGTAAATTAAATAGAGTTTATTTTAGAAATTAAGGCCCTAGATTTTTTCAGTAAAATGCTACTAACTTATTCATTAAGGAGGTCGATTTTATACCAATATAAAAACGCAGAGTAGTTTTTCACCTATGCCGATTATTTTCTGTCCTTTGCCCTAATCATTAAATCTTATGCCTAAATCTTCTTCTTTTTCTTTGTCACAAAACAAAGTGAGAAAGTTGAAAAAGTTCTAGGCTTTTTCTCATCTAAAGTAAACCGTAAATAAATTCTACTGAAATTTCAGCACTATAGCTTAATTGAAAATTATTGAAAAAATCTGTGATAAAATAAATAAATCAGATACTGATTGAATTTATGTAGCAATAATTGATTAACTCGATGTTCCTTCGTGTACAGTTCTTACGTATTACCGTAAGAACCGGTCGAAATTCCGAAAAAAACTTTCTGACAGAAATAGTCTCAAATGTTATTTTCTTTAATTCTTGTTCCCTGAAATCTTTTTTTTAATATACATTCAGGACGCTAAAAAGCAAAGATATATATATGTATTTCATCAAGAAAATGATGAGCCCTTCGTAAATATTTAATACAGTAATTATCAATCACTTTTCAAATAACGTTTTAATTTGAAATTGTCTTAAAAAAAATCAGTTAGGCCGCTCAGCTTGATATCCAGGCAAATTAACGTAATGATTTTTTTCAGTTTTGAATGAAAAACAGATATATTGTAAAAATAAAACGTATTCATTTTCATAGAAATGAATAGATAAAATGCAGTTATATATATATAAAAAGTGTGATAAGTGTATGTATGTGTGCGCGCGTGCGCCCATATATGTATATGTATTTATAAAATTTGTCCTTCATTGTAGATCACCCAGCTTTAATGTACTAAATGACAAGATGGTCGCTAATGGAATTTTTTATCGTGTTTCAGCTTGAAATTGTATTCCGTTACGTACTTGTACCTGTTCAACTTTTGCAACATTAAAACAATAACCAACGACATTTTATTCAATAATCTAACAGAGTTATTCGTAAGTACAGATAGCTGAAACATTGTTATAAAATTAAATCCTTATCATACAAACAAAAAATGTTATTTTAATTTTAATCTTTTTAAATCTGTAGTTTGATGGTGATATGTTTAATGTTGGTTTGCTGATGTTTAATTGAAGCATTGTTGTAAATTTTAATAATAAATCAGCTGTTACCTTTCAATAATAAACTATTAATTTTCCGGTTATAGCTCTGTTGCTACTATGTAGCAGCTTTATTATGAAGGGAAAGAATACAGTTTGATCCAAAATTTCGATGTTTTGTCTTTTGCGATTGTCGACGTTTCACGATCCCCTGAGCCCCCCAAAAATGTAAAAAAAAAAACCACAGAAATTACCGATAAACTATGTACGAAATACAATGGGTTGTATTTTGATGTATATCTGAACTGGCTCAACATAAATTCTTTGAAGAATCCAAAATTTAATTTTTGGCATAAAATGGCATTAAATTTTGAACAAAATTAAAAAAGGGATTTATTACAACATCTTTCATTAGATAAAATGTTAAGTCATTTATTGTTTAAACAAATATTAACTCATTTGTTTAAATCTGTTGACAAACAGTGCGAGGACCATTTTGGACAGAAATTTCCAGAATGAAAGCAACTGAACCATCTTTTGGCTGTTGCTTTTCATAACGTATCTTGCCCATAAGCAGCACAAATTGCCCAAAGCGGCACAAATCTTGCCCATAAGCAGCACAAACAGTTGTGGTTGAACCTTAATTTAATTGAACCACAATCAAATAATTATGTTTTTAAGTAGATCCACTTCACAAAACTCTGTATTGGTTCGGAAAATATTAAATGAAAATAGTTCTCTATATGATTACTTATTTTAGGAAACATAGTGATTTGTAAACGTAACTTAATGAAACTATTGTTAAAAAACAAGATCTGAAATATAGAAGTAGTATAACGACGTAGTCGCTCGAGTACCACCGATACAATGAGAGTATAAATCGGATATAATTTGGGATTAGTACGATCCGAAATCGCACAAAGAAAAAAAATTTGATCGTTTATTGTAAAAGTTGAACCAGGTGTATGAATTTTTTATTTGTAATTTTCTGATGAAAACTTTTTTTTTAAATCTGGAACTTAGTTACTTTTATCTACCATTTCAAGTAAATTATATCATCTGATGTCCAGCAATTTTTTTAATAATCTTGCAAAATATCTGTAATTTTAGACTTTTCTACAACTCTGTGAAATACTTAACAAATAAAAATATCACTAAAGAAAAAAATACACTATAATATAAGATGTCTCCTAAAATATAGGACATCAAGCTTTATTTTTCATCCGATTCCGAGTTTCCTTAATAAATTTATGCTTAAAACCTTCCTTAAAGCTAATTGAATACATGGGTAAAGAATAACGGTCATAATTATTATAATGGATTAGCGGCTCTTGATATATGGGTAAATAGATGGACGTTACATATATGTATATAGCCTATGTTATCGATATAACCTTTCTATATCAGTGTCATAAGAATATTACCAAGCAATTAATAGTATATTATTAATTCATCGTATGATTTTGTGAGTATATGTGATAGTTATCTGTAGCAGTTCAAGGATTATGTGAATACGTGTACCTTTGTGCTTAGAATACTAATATAGGGACGGATGGCAGACTATTAGAATGGAGGGAATGGGGTGTAATGTCGAAGGGTTGTTTTGCATATCAGTAGCCATAGGGCGCCTACGTAGTAGCGAATTATAATTAATCACATCCTCTCTCATCTTGTACCGACGAAGATGTCAAGTAGTTGTATCCGGTGTGAATTTTAATATCCCTTCGATCACTTTTGCTTACATTAAACTAATTTTGAATCATTATCATAATACCGTAATATAAACTGTTGTATTATGGATGTCTTCTATTACATTAAAATGCAGAAAATATCTTAACTGCAATACCCGTTAAATTTGTTCACTCTTTTCTTTTATAAAAGAAGTAAAGTTTTTACAAAATTTAATAGTCTTTGATGGGATTGATTGTTCTATTTACATAATTTTTAATATACAATCGGTTATTTCCAGTTCGATTTGTCATTTTTATTACATCCATTTACATTAAGGTGTTACTGACGTGATAAAAATTATTCTAACAGAATCGGGACAAATGTATTTATTAAAACGGCGCGTATGTATTTATGAAAAATTTATTAACCGGAAAGCTTGTGTAACCTTTGTGTGAAATAATCACTGTGAAAATTTCTGTGTGATAACTGTTACACATATAGATTAGGCAGTTCCACCGAAGTATACTAAATCTAGACGTGGAGTTGAACGACTAATTTTTTTCTGTTTAGATGTTTATGTGATTGATACGTTCACCAGTGTAGTATTTATGAATAATAATTGATCCAATAACGTTCCATACAAAATTGACTAAAATTAATATAAAGTTGGTAATTTTACGTCGTTTCTTTCTGTATACAGTACTACCTTAAGTAATAATATTATCATCATCATATAGTAACGATGTATTGGAGATACCAATAAGCCATCAATTTTTTTATTTTATCGACCTATAGAAATAATTTTAAAACCTATGATAGTGATACGGATGTATCAGATTTTAAAGAAAAATAACAAAACAAACCATAACCACAATTCATATCTCCTCTTGTGCTGTAATGTCTTACGATTAGACTGAACTGCTATGAAACAGAACGGAACAGAAAGGATGTCAGATTGTGAAAGATGCAATACTTGCCTCGGATTTGGAAATATTCCAATTCACTTCCTTGGCAGCCGGTTAATTTTAATAATTCGAGCGGTGTATAAAGAACTGAAGAAAGGATTTCGCTCCGTAATACTTATTTAACGGGCGCTTCGTGTGGCTACGAACCCGATGCGACGTACAGATTAATTTTCAGTTCATAAATCCGAGACCCACTTTTTTTCGGGCCAGTATATGGTAGCAGTGCGGATTGCGGATATACTTTCCTTAACGAGTGGCAGCGGGGAATACCGGTTTTGAAAATCAGCGTTTGATAACTAGCAATATATTCTTTGTAATAGAACATTACTGGGTATATAGAATGTAAAGAGATAAACAGATGACATATCGGCTTGAAAGACGATAACTTTCTTGATTTTAATAGTGTATGAAAGGGTCTGGGCCGATATCTGAACTAATACTGTGTTACCTCCAAGTACGAGTATTAATACTTAACAGTTTATTACTATATGACACGAACTTCGTATACTTGTAAATAATGCTCTAAGCTCAACTGTTAGGGTTTCGAGGTTGAATCTCACGCTCTATCCTGTAATAAACATTTTTTAAATGTTCAACAATGGAGTACTGAATTGTTTATTCTAAACTTCTAAAAAATTAATTAAATGTTGTAAGAACAAAAACAAAGTAAGAATTCCGAAAATATTGATTGTCGAAGACATTTTTAACTCCCAACATCATTAAACGCCATAAAAAATCTAAAATTTCATTTTATACACCTCCACCCCATTAAGGCCCATAAATAACTAACGATCATTCACTGAAATTTGAAAGTCATTTCCTCATGAGCAAGTTGCTCTACTATCGATCCCCACACTACTTCTGTCATAAATATATAGGTGCTCTTAAGAAGCATTCTGTACGGAATTTGTTAATAATGGTTAGTAAAAAAAGACAGTTTGATATTTGTCACGAACTTTTTTAATATTAAAAATTGTATTTTGCTTTGATCATTTAATTTTCGGGTTTTTTCTCAGATTTGGTAACGTCTTTCATAAAAATAAAAAATAATAAAATTTTTAGTCGGATTATTATGAGTAATTATATTTATGAGTGCATCATAATAGTTAGAATGATAAGAAAAATTCATTTATAAAATAAATCCAGTTTATTAAAAGTAAAATTTAAATTAAAAAAGTAAAAATTTAAATTTTTATTTTCATAACAGTCGGTCGCATTAATTAAAATAAGTGATAACAATCTTAAACATCCTACTGACATGACGTTCTATTTCACTTAATGTAGAGCTTATTTTAATTAATAAGATTGACTGTTATGAAAATAACAATTTTAATTATAATCATACTTAATACACTATATGCACGGATAAAAATTCATAGTTATAAATAATGCCTGAAGATTGAGTAATAATTCTGAAAGCGCTTGGATAATACATCATAAAAAGATTGTTGGTAAGTGGAAATATATTGTTTATACAAAATAAATGGTCTAAATTTTGAATTAAATATACGCTTCATTTTATGAGATGCAATGTTTTTTTCTGGGATTCTTTCTCAGATGCATTTAACTTTACCAAATAAACAATTAAATATTGAATTCGCTGAAATTTACAGTAAATGAAAATTTCAGTAAAGCTCAGACCTTTATACATTACATTTTTATATTATCACTGCTTAGGATATATTTTATCAAATAAAATTTCAAGAACAAATAAACTGTGTTTTGCATAACAAAAGAGGTGATTATTTTTAATATCGGAAATATGGATTAATACCAAACACAAATAGTCAAACTTACTGTACTCTACAGTGCCAGTGTATCAACCTGGACAATATATAATACAGGTACTCAATTCAGTTGTTCAACAATTGTCATCTGTTATAGTCATCATTTAACAACTGTCATCTGAATTAATTAAAATTAAATTAAAAAGAACATCATATAAATAACTTTTTTTTTTAAACACAAATCTAAGTAAAACTTATACTTTCAGTTACGTTACCAAATAAAATTTATACCGAAAAGTAAAATGTATTAGTAACACAACCAGCAGTCCAAGCGAAAGTAAAGTAAAAGATTATTTCATAATTTAACGTATCGGCACCTAAACTTTCTACCTGGATTGACGGTTTTAATTAAATCTCCGAACTGTTTA
The DNA here is from genome assembly GCA_010016005.3 of Zanna intricata. Lineage (NCBI taxonomy): Eukaryota > Metazoa > Arthropoda > Insecta > Hemiptera > Fulgoridae > Zanna > Zanna intricata. Next base: position 20,667 of record JAAAKQ030298065.1, read on the forward strand.
TTCACCTACTGAAGAAATTAGCCCTTCCGTGTTACGTTACTTTTTTAGTAATAGTGACTCGGTTGATGTGTCCGATGCTTTCGGTAGGGCTCTTAATACGCTTCGACTGCAGCTGCAATTCCCCACCCGCTTACGGTCTAGTTAATCCCAGTATTATAATACGGTGCTAACGAACCGAGTCAAGGGAACCAGTAAATGGAATTCACATAATGCATATGATAAAAATACTATTTAAACGCGAAAGAAACAGCATCAATGTCTTTATATTTTTGTTATTTGAGTCTACGACATTAAATTGATTTTTCAAGGAAAATAAATTCATTTTTAAATCCAGTTAGCACGTGCGTCGCATTATATATTCAGAACAACTCGATGGTAAATGTAAATATCATTACCCTCTCTCTGTAATTTCAAGATATCACTGCGTTTTCAGTGCGACAACTGAACATTCATTTTGAAATTACGCAATGAGTAAAACTAAACGCGAATCTTCCATCCTTACTATCTCTCGTTTTCTAATTAGACATCGTTAACATCGTTGTTTTTATTTTTCTACGTATAAAATATTTTCCTTCATTAAATAGTAGACGTAGAATAACAGATTATATTCGCTTAAAGCTTTCAGAACTAAGTTTTTAATATATAATTTCTCATTTAACACCTTAATTAACTTACTTAACTTCTTTGCACAGCTAATTTACTATAACGTTTTTATAGAAATAAATACACCACTTCAGCTATATATAATCTGTTCATCACTTTCTCATCCGCTGCTTTTTATAATTTATATTTTATCTTTTTAATCGTTAAAAATTGTACTGAAAGTATATTTTCTGCTTTTTTCAGATCTAATACGACTAAAACGAAAAATTTAGAAATTTTTATAATTTAAAAATGTAGAAATTTAATAATTTAGACATTTTATAATTTTTAAAATTTAGAAAATTTACAATTTTAGAAATTTCTCTTATCATTTTTTTATGAAATAAAATTTCGGAGACCTAATTACTACTGTCAATCAAGGCAGAATTTCAGATGTGGATAATATATAAGGTAATATATTACTTTCTTTTCGCTTGGACTGCGAGTTGTATTATTAATTACAATTTTGATTTTTTGTTTAAATTTTATTTGACAGCATAATTGAAAATATTAGACTTTTATGTTGGGAAGCGATTCTTTTTTTTTTTAATTTATATGCTTTTTTTATTTGTAAACATTTTAAGTAATTCCTTTATAATTAACTAGACAGGGAGCGGCAGAGCCTTCCTAGACCCCTAACATGTTCGTTATCCTCATTATGAGAATATTAAATATTTTACAAATATTAATTAAAGAAAAGAGAATTGGTCATTTTACTTCATTTGCCATGGTGATAGAAATATAATGAAATAAAAGAATTAATTTTCGTTTCTTTAATGGACATCTTTAATATCTTAACCCCCAAGGCGGCTACAGCCTCGATCTATGGCTTAAAATCTTCCCCGGGATCCGGAAAATTTTAAAGCAATCGATCGGTTCTCGCATAATGTATTTGCAAACAAACTGACAGATCCACAAATAAGATTTATGTATAAGATAATACGTATTTACCGATGACATATTAAATATTCCAACATCCCCGTCGCGGCTTTGCCCGTGTTATATGGTTACTTATGTTTCCGTCGTAGTCAGGGTATATTTAGCCGGTCATGGCTACTTTCGCTCGTCCTTCCCGTCAGACTAGAAGACTCTGTCTCTTGGACCCCGCTATGTTCATTAAACTCATGCTTGTAAAAATAATTAGGATGATTAAAAATTAAAACCAGTTCAATATATAAAAAATATCAGAATTGTAACTTTTTCAGAACAAGAGTTTGATCAGTACAGGAGCCAAAAATTTGAAATATTTAACAAAGTGGATTTGAAAACAGTCGGCCTCTATTATAAAAATATTAGTTATAGCTGGATACCCGTACGAAGTACGGGTAAATACATAGTTACCCGACAAACACCACCAGAAAGTGACCCCACTTTCTTTCTCATTTGTTTTTTTTTTTTTTTGTTATATTTATTTTATATTTTTTAGTCAAGTATCCGAAGACAGATAGTACGGTGTCGTACATATATAGTTTCAGAGGCTGAGTTGGTTGAGCCGCCGCGCCGTACACTGTCACACCCCTTAAAAAATCGAAATTCCGAAACACTAGAAAATGATTTTTAGATATTTATCTGAAGAGTATTTGCAATCTCCAATCTCATTTAGTAAAAAATAGTAACGCGAATATCACGTTAGTTTAATAGGAAATGGGGAAAATTTGCAATCATTATTCAAATTTTTTTATAACTTCCTTCACCCCTTTGAAAAACGAATTTCAAGAATTACTGGGAATTTTTTTTAGATATTTGCATGAAAATTATACACACAAAAATCAAGTTGGTTTCTTGATTGATTTTAGAGAAATTTAAAAAAATAGTCGAGTTTCAAAAATAAAATTTTAAATCCATTTTGACCTTTAAACTCAGAATTTCAAAACATCTAGAAATTCATTTTTAGATATTCATATGAAGATTCGACTCGCCATAAATCAAGTTGATAGCTTCATTTGTTACCGAGAAATTAAAAAAAAAAAAATTGTAAATTTCATTGTTAGTTCATTTTAACCCTTCGAACTCGGTATTGCAAAAAATCCTTTCTCAGCGTGTAGTTATACCATAAGACAAACATGTATACAAGTTTTCATTCATTTATTTTCAATAGCTTCGTCTGGGCGCTGATGAATAAGTCAGTCAGAGTCGCTTTATAGGTACAGATAACAATTTTTTAAGAGCTGAAATGTGTAATATCTTATAATGGTTGATAGTAAACTAACTTTGCGAGTAAAGTTGACATTTATTCTTTGGAAAAAAAAAATTGTTGTTCAGATATTAAAAATCTGATGTGGACACCACATGACTTGTACGGCTATTAAATTTCATATACACATTTTTTTAAGACAAAAAGTACATAAAATTTTATTTCATTAATAACTTCTGATATTTTCTCATTATTTATTGAATCATTATTTATCGTAATTTTTTTTTTTACAATCGGAGGTCAATTAATTTAATAATAATAAATCAATATATTTAAATTTAAAAAAAAAAGGAGATGAAGTCTGATTCGAACTGAAGTGCCTTCCCCTTGTAAGATGCAAATATTTCATTAATTAAAATTTTATTTGGCTATAACTCTGGAACTGATAAAAATAAATACCACCTATGATATGTCGTTGAAACGCTCTCAATGAGTGCTTGTTTTTACAGTTTAGAAAAAGCCGAAATTCAATTCAATTTTTTTTGGATTTGGGCTTTTTTGGACACTTTTGGTTCAGTCAATTGCAATGGGGGAGGTACACAACTAGATGTTACAATAGTCCTAAATCCAAAATTTCAACATCCAACGTTTAATCGCTGTTGAGTTATGTGAGATACATACGTACGTATATACGTCACGCAGAAATTAGTCAAATTGGATTCAGGAATGAACAAAATGGATATTTTCGTTGAAATCTGAAAACCTACATTTTTCACGATCACAATACTTACTTAACTTCGTGTAAGGAAGTAAAAATAATTACCGCTTTTCGCTAGTGTTGAAATCAATAACAATGGATAGACACGCGCACACTTCATTGCGTCTTATATATTTGTAAATCGTTAAAGATAATTTAAGTTATGGAAAATTTACGAATAATTAAAATTAACTTTTTTTATATAAAGTAACTTTTTGTAGATTTTTTTAATTCAATTTAATAATTAATTGTTTACTACATTACAATATTTTAAAAATAACAATTAACAATAGTAAATTCGCGAAAAACACCGGTAAATTTTACCCGACGCTAAAGAGCAGTTAGGGAAAAATGTGTAAATTTCGTTAAAAGAATAAAATCCTAATAAAAAGCTTGAAATATTGCTTCAACAGCTGTTAAAAATATAATATTAGGAAGGGTCTTATTTGTTATACACCAGTCGTGCTTGTTCGCGCATTTTTCGACCGACCAACTTTAATTCTATTAAATATTGTTTGTGTTTTAATTATTCTGTAATTAAATTTTATTCATAAGAAAGACTACACAAATCTTGCGAACGTTTTATGGCGACAAAGTACGAGAAGCAAGATTTTTTTTGAAAATTTTCATGTCATTACAATATTTTAGCCTTTAGAATAATAGGTAGAATTTCTTACTAAATTGGTTTTCTTTTAAGTAATAAATTTAAATATTTTTTTCATTTTCGTAATAAACTTAAAATATTTATATTTTTCCTTAACATTTTCTAACAAATTAAAAGATAATTTTTTTTTTAAGTACATATACTAATCGTATATATTCTTCACGTATCAGATGTATAACAAAGAAAACCCGAATAGAAGCGTAGAAAAATGCAACGTAACGGCGAAAATGTGTTAATAACATAATTCATGTTGAACCCAAAAAAAAGTGAGATTCCGGTTTTATGTTTTTAAGAAATTGTAAACAATTTCGTCATTAGACTTGACGAAGACGAGACTACTTAAAATTCTGTGGATGTTCCGTCATCAGACGAAGTCTTACCTGGCGTAATAGAATTTAAGTAAAGGAAAATAACTTTCTGTTATTATTCCTCTAATGCAATTTACTTTGTAATATATTTTTATTTCTATTGTACTGTGACATCAGATTTCTGTAGAATCTTAGAACGATAACAAAACAAATGAAAAAATTGTAATTTGTAATAAGTATACCTAGTAAAATAGATTAATAATAGTAATAAAAAAAAAACCCTGACAAAGTATTCTATGACACCTGCCTGTAAGTAATAAAAATTAAAAGAGTTAGAGACAAAAAACAAAAATAAAATAATATATATTATTTAGTTAGAGAATAAATTTTAAGAAAATATATTCTGAAAGTATTCAGATTTTGAAGTTAAACTTAACAAATTTATTTAAGTAAAGTTTTCTTTAAATCTAACACCTTCTTCAATAAAGAAGACTAAAATAAATAAAAAATTTTCAAAAAACTCCGCATTTTAAGTGCGAAGGTCATAATTTAAAAAAATTGTAGAATCTCCTGATGACAACAAAGTTTATAACATTAGATATAAAGAATTTGTACACAAACATTGACACCGATAAAACCATAAATATAATTAATGATACTCTAAATAAATTAAAATTACAAGATAACGAAATACATGAAATAATAAATTAACTAGAATTATCTATTAAATATAATTATTTAAAACCAAATATTGTAAACAGGAAAAGATCTAATTGCAATCTCCACTCTCCGCTGTTTTAGCTAATATATTTATGAATGATCTAGAAAATACATTCCTACACGATAAAAGTAATAAAAATAATATTATTTTATATAAAAGGTACGTGGACGACATTTTAAAAATATATAATCAACAAATTGATAATGAAGAAAAAATAATAATTGGAAATTAAATTATGATATTAAATTCACTTTAAACAGTGAAAATAATAATAGCATTGACTACTCAGATATTAAATTACATAAAAATTTTATTAATAATAGAATCAATATACATATATACAGAAAGGATACCATATACTAAACAGGATACCATAATATTTGGGTCAAATTTGGGTTTAGCTCTTTTCATCCTTGGGAGTCAAAAAATGGCAGCTCTCCACACATTAATATACAGGGCAATAAAATACTTAACAAACAATGATATAAAACTGAATAACGAAATAAATAACATTAAACATATCGCCCTAAATAGTGAATAAAATACTAACTTAATAAATAAACTATACATAAAAATAAAAATATTAAGGACAAAATACGAGTAAAACTAATATATAATAATAAAGTAAATGAATACGCCAAAGATAAATACCACATAAACTATAAAACATATGGTTTAAAGAATGAACACAACAAAAATAAAATATATAAATAACGAGGATCCTTCAATAAAATATGATAACAAATAAAATTTAGAAAAACGAGAAGTGCATTTTCTTAGTTGTGAAAACTGCGATATTAGATATATTGGAACGACAAATTGCTCATTTTTAATTAGAATTAAAAAGCATATTAGATGCATAACTAAAAATAATAAAGAACAATATAATTTCGTTAAACATCTTCTAAAAAAATGGACAATTATAACCCAAAAAAATGTTTGAAAATGTTAGAACACACTATATCAATTATCATAAAACTACGATATTGGAGAAGTTACATATATATTTAAATAATGGTAAATTAATGAACGAACAGATTAAATTTGATAATAATACTTTATTGAAACAAATTATACAATAATTACACTGATCTACAGGGTATCTGTAACACAGTTAAAACTACCTCTTTTATTATGCATTGGGCTACGTAATAACAT
>JAAAKQ030298132.1:0-10204 GCA_010016005.3 Zanna intricata
ATGCCTGACCGGGATTCGAACCCGGGACCTCCGGATGAAAGACCGAGACACTACCACTCGGCCACGGAGGCCGGCAATAATTTATCTACCAGTATTTAACTGCACCTTAAATCTTTTAAATTAAATTTTTTGAACTTTGCATTCTAAAGGTGTATACAGTTTCGAATCACGCATTCTTCAGTTTTTATTTTATCAATCAGGACGTAATATATTCACAAGAATTGTAATAACTTTGTAACAGAATTTTTCATTAATTTTTCAACATATATTTGGGGTGGAGTTAATTTACCCAACCAGAAAAAACTGTATGCTGTAAGATCCTGCGATATCACAGCCAATAAATATCGCCGTGCCTGTAAATAACTTGGTCTGAAAAAAAAAAATGATTTAAAAGAAAATTGATGTAAATTGTATCCACTGGTTCCCTAGCTACGTGACCGGTTACACCCGTTTTGTTGAAACCATGTGTTTGGGTTGATTTAAATTCTTTAAGCTGCTTAAGGAGGTGAAAGGAGGATGTTACTCACACAGTACGGTGATTTTAGTACTGTGCAGTGGTTCATGATAGATTTTAGAGATTGGGGGATTACTGTAGCATCACAAATATCCCTACTGGAAGTATTGGTTATTCATTAGTTAATATAAACAGAAATACGATTCATCACTGCATGCTGATGATTTTGAGTATGACTATCAAAGTATACTAATACTGGGTTTGTAAGATTCAAAAGTCAACAACACAAAATGTAAAATTCATGCAAATAATTCGGTCAGCGTCGTTTAATTATTAAATTTTATTTGAATGCACATGTATATCCTTACGGAAAACATTGAAAAATGGAACTGAATGACAACGCGCGTACAGTTTGGGGCTTCGTAACATCGCAGGTTTTTATGCGTCTATATTTTTAGGTGTATTTACCTTGCTTTGTTTACCAGAAAGAATCTTGTTCAATGCTGAACAAGATTCTTCAAAATTCTGCAAAGATCTTAATAGCAGGGGTGATATAATGCAACATTCCGATGAGTACTGAAGTGGCACTCGAAGGATGTTGAGACATCCATTATACGCTATTAAATTGTTACCTCTTTTTTGTAGAATGTTTAAACTGAAATGTTCGTTGTTTAACCGTTTCACGTTCCAACATAACTGTTGACGGAAGAATCAGATTGTAACGAATGTTATCGAACATAAACATATCCCGAAGAGTATTAATAAATAATTACATAATTCCATTTCAATGGCTTACCCTTTTTTAAGAGTTTGCAATACGAAAAAAAATTGAATCTAAGGAAATTGAATCCATGCATCAGCCGAAGTTCATCGCCAAAAAGGTTTAGTATTTGCCAAGGATAAGAGGAAAGGAACAAACTAAATATGTATTAAGTAACTCTCAGTTGTTTTCCAGAACTTTGTGTTTTTTTAAATTTTTTATTTTTTTAATTAATGATATATTAAAATAAAGATGTATATAGTTAAAGTAATTTCAATAGAGTCAAGTAGAATTGGCTTATTTCAGTATTGATTATAATTATATTTAAATTAATATGTATATTTTATGATTTTGTGATGTTTTTAAGTAGTATAATTAGTTATTTAAAACCTTAGATGTGTTTAATTACCAATAAATTAAATTAAACAAATTTAATAACATTAATACTATTCATGCCGGCTAAATCTAGAGTTTAAAGTGTTCTTTGTTATTTATTATGAAAATTGCAAATACCCGACTAGAGTTATATGGAAGGAAAGAGAATGAGTTCAAACCAGCGTATGAATGCGCTTGCGCCCGTCTGTAAAGGAGTAAAGGGCGATGGTGAAAGAGAAGATAGTAGAGAAAGATAGGTGTATACACAAAGCAATGAGAATTTAGCGACTAGAGAAAGGGCTGGAGTTTAATATAATGTTTACTATGATAAATTAGGAAAACTAGCACGTTGTTGTTAATTATTGTTGTCTTGCTTAAGTTTCTATTTTGTAAGAGAAATAGATAAATAGAGTTTGAGAAAGAGAAAGCAAGATAATGTGTGTGCGCGTGCGATGGAGAGAAAGAGAGTTTTATAGAGCGTTTGTAGCATTTAATTAGAATGATTTCATGGTGAACGTCGTTGTAAATTATAAGTAATTAGTTAATATTTCGTACAACAGAAAAGATCATTTATGTTAGAAAAAAAACATGTAAAATTTACCATAAAATATAAAATTAATTTGTTTAAAAATAAAATTTTATTAACAACTGGTATAAAGTACAACTCAATCGATTCCTTTGATCTAACTTAAAGCCAGAAAGGACAGAAAAACCAGAAAAATACATGACGTTTTATAACCAAATAATATTTATTTTTATTTTCATCAGTAATTTGTTATTACAAATAATTATTATAAACTGTAACAAGACAGATATCATTAAATGAATACTCTTTTCAGCACAATAAATTTATTAATTAAATTTTTTAATATAATTTTTCCCTTACCTTAGCGAGGTTAATGGATATATATTTAATAATTATATTATCCATTTAAAAGATTGTTGGCGATAAGTTTCACAAATTTATCGTAAGAAAAAATGTACAGTATTCTTAAAAAATAAGGATAAATAACAATAAAAAAATTACATAAAATAAATATTATTTTTCACACCCTTCCTAAAAAATTAAGTTTTATTTATGTAGAATTATGGTTGTATCTTTAAATTTTTTAAAACAATTTTAAAAATTTATTTTTTAAATTTATTACCACCACTTAGGGATTATTTTCTTAAAAATTAATTTTACCTTAATGCTTCCCCTCGAGTATGAGAGCCCTAAAATAAAAAAAAAAGTTTTTTCGCATTTCAAATGTTTATTGTAAAAACATACTTTGTTAATAATTTTCTAAAATTTAAAAAACTTTTGTTAAAACCAAAGCATTAAAATAACTTATACACTCCCCTGATGGGGAAGACCATAATTTTTTTTTTTTTGTTCAACAACCAGTGTATTTACAATCGGCTCCTTAAGTGGAACCATAAGTACATCGTTTAATGAGGATCACGTGATAAGGAGTTCTTAAGGAACTTCCATAATAATAGTTATCAGTAATCTTGAAATCCATTAGAAAAAAAAATTTCTGCCAAAACTTCATAGTCCACAAAAACAAAACTTTGATAAATAAAAAATAAAAATAATGTTTCTAGATTTGACGTTGTCATTTATCAAACTGTCATGCTGTAGCCCTTAGGTCAAGCACATGTAAATGTTTCGACCTTCGGACGTCCCTGCTGTTAACAAACAGATTGATTGCTAAGTGGTTGACATGATTTTCAGGTCTTTGCTGATACTAAACACTACGCTGAATCAAAACCTCACGAACCGTCAGAAGCTCTAGATAATCATGAATTTCACCATTCAGTGTGAACTATAGGGCCTCTGCAACTGCTTTCGTTACTTTGTTTTGAAAGAATTGTATCATATCTACGTTAACAAATTAAAAAAAAAGTTTTTTAAATTTCGATTTTAATTTAATTAAAATCAATTTTAGCGAGTACTTTAATTATTAAATAAAAAGTTCCTGTTGCATTAGCCCCCAAATAGCTTAAAATCATTGAAAAAAGAAATTGCATACCTTTACCGGATTAGGTGGAAAAATGATTATTTTTTTCATACTTTTCCCAATATCAACTAAAAACGACTGTTTTAAGAATGGAAATTGCATATGCTTTTGTGAATTCTCTTTATTGAAAGATTAATTTTGATTGCCTTTTTTCTTTTATTAAGTAGATGATAGATTATCAAAAACTTTTATTGCAAAATACGAGGTGTAGCTAGAAATAACGGGACTGATTTTTTTAAGACAAACAGCGTGAGCCTTAAGGTCAAACGCCACATTGTCGAATCGTCTGACATCCTCCCCTTTACATTCCAACCAGTGAGACGACCGCAGCCTGCTGAGTCGGACCACAGTGTTCGCTTGTGTCGGATCGTGTATCTGCCGCTCGTTGGAAAAATGGTAGGCGCTTTAATAGAGCAATGTGTTAACGTGAAATTTTTAGTGCAACTCGGCGAATCCTCAACAGAGACCTATTCTCTCTTACAACAAGTGTACAGTGATGAGTGTATGTCACGTACACGGATTTTTGAGTGGCATAAACGGTTCAAAGAAGAACGAGAAGAAATCAAAGATGTCCATGACCTTCCACTTCGAAAACGGACAAAAACATTGAAAACATAAGCAATCTCATCCATCCTGAAGGTCTGAAGGTCAATAGTACAGTGAATAAGGAATATTATCTTGAGGTTCTAACTACTCTCCGTGAGCGCGTAAGAAGAAAGCAACCTGAGTTGTGGAAGAACAAATCATGGATTCTTCATCAGGACAACGCTCCAGCCCACACTGCACTGATTGTTGTCATTTTTGGCTAAACAAGGGATCCCTGTGCTGGAACATCCACTATACTCACAACACCTAGCCCCGTGTGACTTTTTTATGTTCGCGAAAGTGAAGGATGCATTGAAAGGAACTAGGTTTGAGACAATTGAATCTGTGAAAGAAAATGCGAAGGAGACCATGAACATAATTTCAGAAAATGACCTGATACACTGTTTTAACAATGGAAAATTCGAATGAAGCGGTGTAGGGATCATGGAGGGGAGTATATTGAAAGGGATAATGTAAAAATTGTTAAGGAAAAAAATATGTTACAGCAAAAATCCCGTTATTTTCTAGCCATATCTCGTAGTAGTCAGTTGCGAAATCTACAATAAATAATGAAGATAAATTATTATTAATGACTACATATGAATATTAAATAAAGTACATGCAATGGTAAATAATAGGACGAAAAAAATTTAATAAGAGTTCGGCGTACTAGAAACTGATACATGGATTTTCGGAACTATTTCTGTTGTAAATGTTAAAAATGAAAAATATTAATAAAGTTCATATGATAATATTTAAAATGATGTAGAAAGTGAACATTTAGTAAAAATTTATTGAAAAGAAAAAACAAATTAATAAATTTCATCTTAAAGCCTGAAAAATGAAGAATGAATTTATAACTCTTTGATTCAGTCAATTAAAATTTAATGAATGATTTAAAAAAAATATATATTTATTATAATTTTAATTAACTTATGTTCAATACAATATAAAAAGTTTTTTTTTTTTTTAAGTAGTACAACTATTAATAAAAAAGAATTACAGGATATTTAGGTCATTTTTCCAGATAATTCATATAATTTTCAACAAATTTATATTATGCGAAGATATTTTTGCATACTGTTTTCAAAATATTAGTAAAATTCAACTTAATAATTCTAGAGGTTTAGAAGTTATAGGAAATTTTTGAAAAATAATTATTTTTGAGGTTATTCTATTTAAAATCTGGTTTAATTCCTCAGCCATTTGCATTAGAAAGCCGAATAAATGCAAAAAAACCATCTTCTTCAATGGTTAATATTTTATGTTAATTATTACATAAGCAAAATGATTTTATTGATAGATCTATTTGAATAAAATAAACTGAAAATTGGATGATTTTTTTTCTTTATTAACAGTTATAATAAAGTTTATTATTTTTATAAATACGTGAAGTAATTTAAACAATAGATAAATATTAAAAATTAAAACATACGACTGCTAACAAAAAAACATTGCTGACAAACATTGCTATTTAATTCTGGTTTGGTTTCATTGTGATTCTGTATTAATTAGCAGCGGTTCGTGGGTTCGTTCATTCATCTAAATCGGTACAGCCGCTGAGCAGCTACAGTGGAACAAACATACATACATACGTACATGTATAAATACACCCTAAAAACAATACAATCTTTATTGGGCAGTAATTTAAAAAAGAATATATACGTCTATAAATTTTTATTAAGTTTCCAGATTTAAAAAAACAGGGTTTCATATTTATAGACAGATTTATAAAGAAGTATAGAGAGACAAAGACTGTAAAGATAGTTAAAGATTAAAAAATATATAATAAATAATTGAGGACGCAGAATTATATTCTTAATTATATTTTCAAAGAATTATATTTATAACCTGAACACGTAAAATTACTACCTCCTATTCCCTACTTTCAATATTGAAGCGGCAAGATAGGCCTTCCACTTCAAAGACCAACGACAATATTGCAGCGGTTAAACAAATGATTATGGGTAATCATAACGATAAATAAAAAGAGTAGGGGAAAACGTAACAGTAATAGTTAAAATGATTAATGATAAAAAGAAATAAAAAATAAAAAAAATGAAATGAGTTAGATGTTAAACTAACAATACGGTTTAAAAATATAGCTTCTTTTTTTGTGAGTTAGTTCGTTGCAAAAGGTTTGAAGGCTTCTTCATTGGAATTTAATGGGATTGATTATGAGCTATAAGTCTTATGAATGAGGAACTTTTGAGTATATGATTTGATCGCTAATATATAAATTACATAAATTGTTTTCATTTTATAATTGTGGCATGTATGTATTTCTAATCAGAACTACATTAATTTTATTCCACCACTCTTTGATTGCGTTTGCTGTAGTTTTATTGAACCCTAGGTAAAAGGATTATGGATAAACGACGCCTCATTGTATTTACCCCTTAAAAAAATTTAATGTTCTATTACTAAGAATTTAATGAGATTTCTTTCTTCTTAAATGTAATTTGCAATGAAGATTAAGATGCGGTCTTCTTCTATTATTATTATTTTGTTTAAATAAATGTAAGAAGAAACAATGGAGCTTTATAATGAATAAAATGTAATTTTTGTATTTGTGATACAAAAGCTCATGTCAATGTGCTTTGAGCTTGGATAATTGGACGACAAAAGACGTGAGTAGCGTAGTAAAAGGACGTGAGCCGAGGAGTAAACGTGAAAGTAGGGGATACGAGGTAGTAGTTTTACGTGTATAGGGGAGTGAAATGCGGGTGGGGATGAAACGAGAATCTACAGTCATACAAGTGAGAGAGAAGACTTCGCGAGACCCAGGTGTACAGAAGCACCTCTCTTTCATTACTTTTTCCTTTTTCTACTACCAATTATTGGCTCTCTCTGCCTTCTGATCCTTATTTTTATTTTAAACTAACATCCATTCCCCCTTCATTACTCCTTTATACCCATACTTTCTTTCCATTTATTTATTTAGTTTTCCGTTATTTATTTTATTTTATTTAGCTAGTTACAAATTTTTCAGAAGGTTATTTAAAAAACCGATCCTACAAATAAGAAAAAACCAGTACGCATTTAAATGTTTTTATATAAGAGTAAAATAATTTGATTTTGCCAAAAAATTAAAATTGTTTTATAAATATAAATTTTTACTTTCTTATTTAAGCAGTATATAATATGTTATAGATGACCGTAAGATTGTTCTTTTTTGAGAGTATTATATCTTTCTCAGTAATAGTCTCATTTTATCGTTTTTCTGCGTTCTTTTAATTTCGTTTTCCTTGCGTTGTTTTTCTTTATCTAGATGCAGGTTACTCATCTTCAGTTCTTACGAGTAGTTTTTCAAAAGTTCATAATTTTTGTAAATCTATCAAAATATTAGATAAATAAAAATTAAAAAAAAAAAAAAACTAAATGAATGTAACTTAATAAGATAATAAAACACAAGATCCAAAGTAAAATTCATGGGAGAACTCTCAGACGAATTCGAAATTAAAATAGTAGAAGATAAAGTAATGGTTTATCATCTACTCTTTCTAACTGTGTTATAAAGAAAGAATAAGAAAATCGAAAAAAGAAGATGGAAGAATTTGGATTACATCACCAAATGAAATTTTGTCTGAAGTTGAAAGGAATTAGGATAGATTGCGTAATATTTGCCGACGATATTGCTGTTTTCTCGGAGAACCTCAAAACGGCAGAAAAACAAATAAACCACCTAAACGAAATTACAAAGAAAGTAGAGCTACAAATCTGCTTCAAAAGATAGAATTTTTCATCACAAGAACATTTAAATTAAAGCTAAAATCAGGCATTAGAATACGGAAATTTAACAAAAAGGCATCCAACACATTAAAACGTATCTTCAGTTTAAAATTTTGTGAAACGAATACGATAGAAAAAAAGAAAAGGAAAATCTTGAGGAAAAATCCTAAGACCAATAAAAATAGATAAAGACGATACAAATTCAGAAATATTTTTTACAAATATAATAAAACTACGAGAATATAAGATTCCATTAGAAAAAGATAGTCAAGTTCTTCGGCTACCTAATGAGAATGAATGATAATTAGCTCACAGAACAAATCTTCAACCATATTTACAATGAAAAGAATGAAAATCAATGGCTCTCAGCGGTTCAAAAAAATTTAAAAGTAATGGCAATATATGAAGAATGATAAAAGACAGAAATCGTTCAGAAATGATTTAAGATTTCTAGGGTTTTCAAGGGAAGGAGAAAAAAGAATCGACCACAACCGGTTTGAAATAAGAGAAAAGAGAAGCTAAACGTTAATGCAAAAAAAAAGAGAAACTATTGGAAGAACAGGAAAGGAAACGCGCAGAAGAAAGAGAAATGGGTGCAAGTGTTACTTTAAATAGACCTCGGTCGGCCAAACCAAAAAAAAGAATAAATAAAAAACAATAAAATCAATTCAAAACATGATAAAATCTAAAAAATGACAATTTTTTAGTCAATTTCTAGTTTTGAAATCGGAGACGAAATAATATATGGAAAAGTATTATTTTTGAATTTCATTGCAGTAGTTTTTGAAATCAGTTTTAATTAAAAAAAAAGTTTATTTCAAACTTTTTTTTTTAAATTCACAAACTGTAATTCTGAAAAATAACATAGTTTCTTCAATTATAATAATTACTTTGGGATTTTCTGTTGTAATTCTGTTTTGAAATCGTAATAAAAAAAAAGTAACTAAATATCATTGTTTAATTAAAAATACTTTGGTTGATTTATGTTACGAGTAAAAAAAAAAAAAAAAAGAAAAAAAATGGAAAAATAGTCCTTTGTTGAAACAATTTTTAATTTTTTCTAACATACTAAAAAAAAAAAAAAAAAACCATAATAGAACTTTAAAAATACCGTTTGAACTAATAATTACATGTTATAAAGGTGTACAGAGTATTCATTTATTTAGTTGGAATAAACGAGGCATTGTTAAATAGAAAAATGGAGGTTATTATTAAAGGTTAAAAAAAAGGTAAAAGGAAAATAGAAATACGAGAAAATGAAAGAATGTATGTTAAAAAAAGAAGTACGGTATTAGTAGTAGACCTTTCCCGGGAACTAGTTAAATCGGAATTTATGATTCGTCGAGTTTTCCTTTCGTAATTTACTGTTCTTTTCATGTAGTTTATATCCCAAATCTGCTAACTAATTTTTTTTTTTAATTTGTGTTAAATGGTAGTATGTGAGGGTGCATTTATGTGTTTGTGTGTGTGTGTATGTGTATGTGTTGTGTTGTATGGTTAGAAAGAGAATTAGTGGATGTATTTACAAGTATTTACCTGGTTAAAAATATAAACTTACCCTTTATTTTCGTTATTACTTTTGTTTTCATTTAATATTTGAATAATTTTCTTATATATAAAGCTGAAAGTTTATCTGTTTGTTCTCGTATCACGCGAGAACAACCGCCGACCGACCCCCTTTCAAATTTGCAGTATACATTCGCGTTATTCTAGAGAAAATTTTAAGCTGTGGACCGGGGCCCTAGACCGAGTGAGGTTGAAGTTATGAATTAAAGATATGCACTAAAGAAAAAGAATTTAATCTTTTTACTTCATTGTTATATTTCTGTCGCAAATATATAAATTTTCCTTGTCATGGTCTGTGCAGTTTAGTTATCGTAGTTTCTAGTACCTGTCTTTTGTAATCAGTTCCTTTTCAGGATTCTATAAAACCGGAATAATTTAATTTATTATTATTTATCAGTATTATTCGCATAATCATGAGGATATAATTAACGCTTCAGAGGTCTGGGGGTGGAGTTCTCCGGATAAACGGTAATAGTGAGCAAAGCGAGGCCCGACCGCTGGTAGAAAATAACATGTTGATAATGGGATTATAAGTTTTAGATACCTTCATGATGTGGAAAATGTAAGTTTCCTCATAATGTAAGTGAAAGGACTGCGTAATTTGCGTAAAATAATAATAAAAAATAAAAACTTTTTGTCAATTTAGTCCGACAGCCTTTCTTTATCTGTTTAGCCTCCGGAACTACCGTAAGGTATTACTTCAGAGGATGAATGAGGATGATGTGTATG
>JAAAKQ030298154.1:0-10204 GCA_010016005.3 Zanna intricata
ATATATATATATATATATAACTAAAAAGAAAAAGCCAACTGGAGGAAGTCATCAATTGTAAAAGGGAATGAACATAAATAAAGTTTAAAATTCTAATTGGCGTCAAAGAAGAAAAACTGAAAAGAAATCTATGAAAAATTGACAGCATGAAATTCATATTTACTTCAAGACATAATGTCATAATTTTATCAATTCTACAGTTACCAATTTTCATCTTCCTGTACTGCACTTTGAGACACTAGCTGCAGCCAACAGAGCATGTCTGAGAATAGCAGGTTAAAGTTGAGATATTATGGTAATTAAAAATAAGCGATTTGAATACGTACTGGAAGTATCTAAGATGTGTTGAGGTTTTTGAGAGAAACAGTACACAAAAAATTACTATTAAACCAATAAAGACTGTATGACATGAGTAAACTCAACCACTAGTAAATAATCTGATTTTATTTTTAAGCAAAGGTACGTTCTTTATGTTAAGAAACCAAATCAATCTCAAAAATAGTACAAACTACTTCAATAAAAACTGCTGACATTTTTATCATAACTCAAGTGGTTAGAGATGAAAGAAATTCAGAGAAATGTTTGTAGTGTAGCATACTTGAGAATCAGATTTATCTTGCATGAATAAAAAAAAAACATGGATCATGTAAATTACTTAATAAATTTAATTTGCTAAGATGCTAAAGCCTTTTGGGAAAAATCCTTTAAAAAAAAAAATATGATTGGAATGTGATCCAAAAATAGAACCAAATGAGAGGTAGATTATTTTAAACCTCTTTTTGTGGATTAGTCAATGGCAAGTCACATTTTATATATGTCGTACTATTGTGCTTCAAAGCATTTATGGATAAAGATACATAAAAAATGTGAATTGGGGGGGAAAAAAAAAACATATTAACAAAATAACTCACCAGGTTTGATAGGAAGCATGAATTTTTCATAATTGCAACTGACCTGTTTTTAAAGTTACGCTGGAATTAAGATAAAGTACAAGTTAAAAAGGTAGCCCGAATCAGATTGTGTGAAACAAGGATAGTTTGCCAATAATTTTTCAATTTGAAAAGTAATTTTGTCTTTCAATTCTTGAAACATAAGTTTTAAAGCAGAATAATGATCAAGTCAGAATAGATGAAAATGTTGATAGACTGACAGTTATGATTAAAAGTTTTCAATTTCTCAATGACAAGATTCATTTGAAAAAAAAATTCAATTTGAAAACTACATTTTATTAGCAACAAATGTAAGATTATCACATCGGAAATATAAGAGGAAAATGAGAATATGGTAATACGTAGTCAAATTGCAAAGGATGAACAAACCAAGACAGAGATCAAAAGTAGCCAGCCAAAAATAAGCAAGGAGAGCTTACATTCAGTAGTATGCTAGTATCAAAAATGTGGTTTTAACTGAATGCTCAAAAATTAGGGGACTGATAAAGTATGAAATGAAGAAATTCTAGGATGAGTAAGAGAAATGAAGTTTCTCTATCAAAATTTTAAGGCCTAGTTACTATATATGGTTTTTTAAATTAAAAATTGCATATAATCATGTTACAAAAAACAGTTCATCTTTGCTAATTCTCACTTGTAATTTATGTTTTGTGAGAAAGCAATAGAAATCAGATCAGTACGAAAACTGATAAAAGATAATTAAAATTAACTAATTTTAGAAATAATAACTATGTTTTCTAAATAGCTGTAATCCTTCATTACATGACAAAGCCACTGATAAAACTGTCCATTTGGAGTACTACCAGTTTTAAATAATGTATTTCAATACCATAGGTTATTAAAAAAAATATATTTTTTTATTTTCAAAAAATTAATTAACTCCATCAAAATGAAATCAGATTCATTATATTTTTAATGAAGAAAATTTATTTTTATAACGGTGATCTAATCAAAAAAATGTTATTATGAAATTAATATTTTGTTCAGATTTAATGATTTCATCGAGCTTCAATTAATCTTCAATCCAATTGAATACAGAATAATATCTTAGTATAAATAAACAGATAAATTTTAAATGATAAATAAAAATTGCAATATTTTTGGTAAACTATGGTGTATAATAATTATTAAAAACAACTAGTAATCTAGTAATTAATAATAATATACAAAACTGACAGCTTTATGATCACTTTTTTTTATAAGACTATCTCTCCCAAGCTAACACAAACAGAACCACGTACTGCTACACAACTGGATAAAATAATTGATTTTAATAACAATATTCATTACTAAACTATGAAACGAAATGTATAAATGATTCATAATTATACAATTTTAACTTACACTATATATAATTATCTTCAAACTCTAAAATTTTACAGATTCAAAACTACAGTGAAAAAAATTAAAACTAACAATAACACCAAAAACATTATTAATTTATGCCAGCTATAATTATTAAAAAGGATGTTTTATCATTTCAGTTTATAAACTAGCGCACAAAATATTATTTTAAAAAAAATAGAAGTCAGATTAATTTTAGTGGAAACATCAAAAATATACACTACACAACATATTAGGCTGAAGAAAATGGGAAGTACTTGAATCAATAAAACTAACCTAAATCTTAACATAATTTTTTTCACAAAACTTAAATGAACTAGAATTATTAGGTTCTACTAATGCTGAGCTGAAATATCTTAACAGGAAAACAGATAAACAAAAAACTGTTTGGAATTAATGTGATCAGAATAATTCTGGCATTACCTATACAACCCAATATATCATTCACTATCAGGCTTTAACACTTATTTAGTGTACATATATATATATATATATATATATATATATACACACACACACACACACTCACATAAATTTCTTTTAACACTATTCAATACAGACATTACTTGTGGAGTTAACCAGCCAGAGCTGCTAAATATAAATCAATATCAAATAAAAATGATCAATTCCACTACAATTAAAAATGAATTGTTAAAGAGCAAATAGTTGAACTGTCATTAACTACTTGTAACTATCAGTAAAAGTAACTACATCCTTTTCTACACGTTTTGATTAGTGACAAGATACAAGAACACAATTTAAAAATATAACACAATATTACAAAACAGAAGCAGATAATTATATCTATATGTATATATAATATTACAGTCTAGAAGTCTGAAAAAATTAATTCATAATCTAGAAAAATTAATTCATGATCTGAAAAGTCTGAAATGAATGAAAATGTAAAATTAATTGATGATCTGAAAAACTCTAAATGGAAACAATCAGTGACAAAAACATTAAATGAAATAGCTACAAAAATGATATACTATACACAAATTATAAGCAAACGTAGAAGAACTGATAGAGATAAGTTTACCAAAAAAATTATCAAATGGGTAAAAAGATCAACTAGTAAAACAAAAAATATATAGAGAAATTTAACCTACTCTATTTAACAGACTTTATTTAATAATACTTACTCAAAAAAGTCTAACTGCTAAATTAAAAGATACAATATTTACAAAACAAAACAGTACACATATTACAAAAAAAATAAACTATTCATGGTTCAATAAGAAGCACTTTTAAATTGTAAGAAACATAAAATCAATTATCTATCGGATAAAACCAATAGAAATATACATTAAATAGAATAAGCTGAAAAATAGAAGTAAACTGAAAATAGATCTTTCATTTTGGACTGGATATTTCTCTTTCAACTGTAAAAACAGATAAGATAGAATTTTAAAACTTTCCTAACAGAGACAACCATGATAAAATTAGATGAATACAAGAAAAATGTCTTAACCTGCTAGCTTATAAATTCTAGTTTCAGAATCAAATGATTTTTTTTATCACTTAAAATCAAACAGAACAGCATAGAATATTTAATTCTACAAATTCCAGATAGGATGAAATTCAAAATATCAAATAGTTAGTTATTCATCATTCTGAAATGCATAATTTAATGTACCCAAACAGACTAAATTACTACTAACATATAAGTAAAATTAATCTCAGGCAGATTAGATAAAATTTACAACAAAAACATGAGTCATAAAAATCACTATCAAAATTTATTATAACTATAAAATATGGCAAAAAATACATAAAAATTATCCAACAGGCTGATAAAGTAATCAATAAAATAGAGTAATAACTGATAGAAACAAAAAAGTGAGGTTATAAATCTGCAAAAATGAACAAGCAGCAATGATACCAGATAATATTTCCTATGAAAACCTCATTTTAACCAAAATAATAAACATACTGACATTTCAAGAACTTTAATAAAATTAATAAAAAACTGCTATCATTGTTTTATAGTTATAAATGTATGGAAGTTTAAATCTACGAAAAAGAAACAAAAATGAAAGAAAACAAATAACCAGAGAGGCAAATTAAAAACACAAATTGAAGACTAGCAAATTAAAGTACAAGTTCAAATTAAAATTAAAAACATACATAAATATCTGAATAACATACATCATTAACTGAAAAACTCAAGTACATAAGACTAGAAAATAAGGGAATGCTTATTTATCGTAGGATAAATAGTACTGAGCTATTACAACAAAATTTATCAAGATCTCTCACATCTATGCAAAGTAAACATTAGATGTCACACTACTAGCAGTATTAAATATCCTACGGGCACGTAACAGCAACTACAGACATCACTTACAAATAAATAGTCCATTAGCAATTTCTTATGTAGATTATATTTTACTACTGCAATGTGAAATAAAAAATAAAAGCTTATCACGAAAGTGACTCACAACCATGCATTGTTAGTATAGGCTAGGTTTCCTTAAAACTAATATTTTAACCGAGACATGTAAATTACCTCCAAATATGGACTGCATGCAGATAAAACGACCTTATGAGCTTTTAAATACTGTCCATCAGCAGCTAATGTGCAATCAACGAGAGTTCCACTTTCAAAGAGACCATCAAATACCGAAACCAAGGTACTTTGGTGATTATTCCAACGTAAACAAAACTGTTCTGCGGTCATGATAACGGCACTAATATTTTAACGAAACGAAAATAAGAAAACAAAAAACTTTAAAACCGAAAATTAATCGCGAAGAAATATAGGCGGATACGAGGAATTTAGCAACGCATATTCTACGAACAAGCTAACACGCCGCCATGATCATCCGCTCACACAAATCTGCCATGCTACCAACTCTATGATACTTAAATAAATACTCTTAAAAACATCTATTTTTAAATGACTTGATGAGTCATTTTATTAGTATTGTAAATGAAATGTAGGAATGGGTAGAGTAAGGATTGTTAAATACCATGAAAAGATAAATAATTAAGTAGAATGTACAAGTGAATTTATCACTTTACGTATGATAAATTACGTTATCAAATTACAATAATTAAACATTTAATTAACTTAATTAAAAGTAAAAGAACGCATAATAGAACCTGTTGAAGAACCAGAATATTTTTTTTTAATAACTGCTGTCAAAAATTTCTATTTACTTTCATAAAGCTAATAATGGCTGAGATTGAAATCTTATCAAAGAAACCATCCGCTTTCAAAACGAGCATAAGTTGTATTTTAATTGTATATTAACATACATTAAGATTTTACTGATATTTCTACGAATATGAGCATTATTATTAAATTGTAAGTATACATTCTTTTTATCATCTCTGTACTCTGATGGTGAAACTCGCCGAAAAAATGTTTTAATTCTGAAGGTTATGTTTTACGCGCCATAAACATCCCACAATTGACAATCGTAGAGCAGTAGCAAAGATTAAGAGATTATTCACTAAAAGATTTTAGTTATTTATTTATATTCTTTCACAAGCGTACAACTTTGATTTCTTCTTTTTGTATATATAAATTATATACAAGAATATCCTCAAAAAGACTTTTTTAATTACATGATTAACTTTTACTATTCAGATTGAAGATTCATAACGTGTAATTTTATTAGAGCTGCTTAAGCCTTAACTCTGATTTAATAATTATTTAGTAACATTTCTTTTTTGTAAAATTGATGCACCTGCTTGTCAAAAAATTCTTGGTAACCATATACAAAGACTACATCTTAAGTAATTATGAAATTTATGTATAAATATGTAGTGCATCATTCCAACTAAGTTTTTTGTAAACTGTATTTTGATGTTATATATTATTATTTACCTTCTACAATTAAAATTCTCTACAGACAAAAGCTGTGTAATTAGCTGCAAAAACATCTGGAAGAACACTTTCCATGTAATTTGAAAGCAAGTTAATTTATTTTTTTGTTGCAATTTTATATCATGTTGATAAAAAAAAAATTTACTTGTCTGCTTACCCTTTCTGTTTTCAATAAATTATTCACTGAAGTTTTTTCACTCAAGAATTGTTACGGTAATATTATTTATTTTTGAGAAAGGAAACATTGAATTTTTGAAGTACTTGTCAGAGTGTTAAATGTAATCTAATAAAATAAATAAGCAACATAAAACTTCAAACAAAGATTCAAACAATAAGAGTTGCTATCTGCTTTCCAGTAATTTCACCACATAAGCTACAAAAGCTGGTTATTATCTGATGTTAGAACTCAACATTAACTCTTGTCATTTTTAATATTCTAGAGCTGACAGTGATGATGGTTTACCAGCATGGGGATTGGTAGAAATTCAAGGAGATTTACTTTCAAGATCTGGCAGCCCTTTACTTGGGCAGTATGTAGGAGATTTACATTTTACTAAAGAGGTAATTTAAATATTTTTTATTTAAAACTGTTACTTCATTATATATTTGATTTGTAATTTTAATTAAGTTAATTCTACAATCATTATCCTGATTAATAACAAATGTAATTCGATTGATAAATTTTGATAAAAAAATTCATCTTGTATTAGCAACATTTCTGTAATTTAGGTTGAATCATTCTGTCACTCCCAGACTCAAATATAATTGTTGCCTTATGCTTGTAATAATGTACTGTAAGCTATCTACTGTCCAGTGCCATGAATGCTGATGATAAGCAATTGAAAATTTTTATGTTTAATAATGATCATAATGCTTCACAAAATTATTCAGTTTAGTGAAGAAGTATTTCAATCTATGTTATTGTGTTGCTGTGTATGGTGCAATATAGTTGTTATACTTTTTTTATATCAATATTATTCAATGTTATTTTCATTAATTTTAATTTACCCTGTGTTTTTGTATCAATCAGATTTTAATAATGGGTGATTTTGATGTAAAACATAAAGCCTTGAGTAGCTCTGAAAAAAAAATCAGCAATGTGTATGTAACCTAAAAGTATAGTCGAAGACATTGCTTGGAAAGCAAGTAGTGCAACAGTCATTTGCAAAAGAACAATTTTTAATACAATAAAGAAACACAAATTGATTAGACTTCTAAATTAGGTAGACTAGAAAGCAAAACATAGAAAGTTTGAAAACAATTGAAATGTTGGACGATTTTACTGAAACCGCTGTTAGGAAAAAATTGATTAGTTTTATTTCAATAACAAGCTTCTTAACTTGAACAAGCTATTAAATACTATGAATATCAATTCTGAACTTCCAAATTTTTCTAGAGGTACATTACATTATGTTTTAAAATTAATTTTTTATTCATATCCAAAAAAAATTTCTTTATTGATAGAATGTGAAAGTATTATTTCATGACATAAATAATATTTGAGAGAAATTGAGTGATTTTGTAAAGAGGATAAAACAATTTATTTATTATATAGATGAAACTTGCGTTAATGTGGGACATGCATAGGAAAAAGTGTGGTTAGATAAAGAAATAAAGAGAACAAAAGACTTTTATGAAAAGGTTTGCTAATTGGGTGTAAATCCTGGCTGGAAAAGATAAACATTTAATAATAATAATCATTGGAAATGAAAATGGGATTTTGAACAGTGATTTATAGGTATTCCAAATGTTCTAAAAGTATCACAATGAAATGAATGGTGACAATTTTTTTGCAGCAGTTTAAAAATGTTGTTGTGAAAGATCAATCATAGTAATGGATAACGTACCGTACCATTGCCTTAAAACTGAAAAAATTACAAACCTGCTGCTACCCAACAATCAAAAATTGGCTAACGATTAAAATTCCTTCGCCAAAGACATGTTAAAAATAGAAGTTTTAAAAAAATTAAAATCAGTTAAACAAAAATTATTATTACCAAGCAAATGAAATCACAAAATCAAAAAATTTTATAGCATTATGTCTTACTCCATGTCATTGCAGTTTTAACTCAAAATAATCAATAAGGACCTAAGTCAAAGGCTACATTGAAAGTAGTAACACAATATTAAGTAATATAAAAAATCTATTGATAGAAAGTGTTGAGTAGATGTGCTTGGAAAAATTGTATTCAACATATAATTTTAGAAGAAAAAAGCATGTGAAGCAAGTGGATAGTTTGTGTGAAAATATTATTTAAGATATAGTGATAAATATGGGAAATGATGACAATAGTTCAACAAACAGTAATTTATTGGCTAATGAAAAAATATATTTACAACAAATAACATAACATAACAAATATTTTTTTCTGTTTTACTTGATGAAATTTTAATATAACAGTAACATACTTAATTAAAAAGTTTTATTTTCAAGATAAATATATTATTTTATCACAATTTTCTTATTAAAAGTTATTTTTATGTTAGAAGTAAAGAGAAATGTTTTTCTCGGATGGATTTCGCTAAATTAAATCACCATATTGTTTTTGTTTGCTGCATGCTTTCATGAGATAATATATAGATTTTAGAGAAAGAAAATTAATAATAATTATAATTTCTACCTATTAACTGGTATAAATATATTGACTATTTATACCATTAGCATAATTAATTTTAAGTTAGTATTTCCAGAATTCACAGGTGAAGCATTGGTACCATTGCAGATAAGCTACTAACACATCTTATTAGCACCAATAAATATTTTTACTTATAAATAATACATACATATTTCTGAT
Source organism: Zanna intricata (assembly GCA_010016005.3). Lineage (NCBI taxonomy): Eukaryota > Metazoa > Arthropoda > Insecta > Hemiptera > Fulgoridae > Zanna > Zanna intricata. Next base: position 8,928 of record JAAAKQ030298154.1, read on the forward strand.
GTATATCTATAAAAAAATAAATTGCTATTTACATTTACTACTCTTTTTTAATTTGTTTCAGTTTAGAAAATTTATTTAATACACGGTGTTTATACTTTAGATTGTTAAAACTAAAATATCACATTTATTTGATTTCAGTTATTAACTACTTCAAAGTATGATCTTTGTTATCCATTTATCCCGTGTTTTTAATACTCTGAAATATTTACAAAAGTTTTGAACAGAATTCAGCTCTGTCATATTTTTATGATAATCTACACTCAAATCCCCAGAGTCATTTAACTAATTCCTGAAATGATATCTGACCAAATTATTTATTTTTTATTCCAATAGCTAAAGGCGTACACCCAATTACAACTACCTATTTAGCCCTTTTTTATGATGAGAAATAAGTTTTGTAGTGTGTAAAAAGTTCCAAGCATGACCAAGAATTTAACACAGAACCTTCTGGTTAAGAAGTGATACAAAAAATTGGGTTAATATCCAATATTTTGGCAATACTGCCAAAAAGATAACCCAACCATGACAACTCACTAGCTTGATTTTTCCCTCTACTTTAAATATTTTTAATACAGTAAGGCTATGATCATCTGAAATCCGGAAAAAAATGTTTAATAATCGCCCTCCAATTTTTATTAATAAAAAATTTTCATCCTTAAAATTTGGTTATCAAAAGAGTAAACTTTGATTATTTTACATTTGTTTCATAGGACTTTAGTTAATAACAGAATGTTGCTATATTCCAATAAAATCACAGGTTAATCCATACCAATCATATATTACAAAATTTTGAGAATTAAAAGGGTGTGTTTTTATTATTGATCATTTTGTATAGTCATATATCAGCCAGTTTTGTACTTTTTTTATGTTTAGTGTAAAATCAGCTATATTCAAACTGAAATAACTCGGAACAGATAAAAATTTTGTTATTTTCATGATTTAAAATCCATATTTAATAGGCCATTAGCTTGAGAGTATTGTTCTGGCATTTGTCTAGTGATACTGGAAAGTAGAGAATAAACCAGGAGCAGAGATACTCTTGCAGTATCACATAACTCATTAGAGTTTACTAATTAGAAAAATCATATAACAATGAAAAAAAAAAATATATATATACACACACACACACGAAATATGATCAAAAAATACAGTGAATGAATTTTTATAGCAGCAGTTACTTACACTGCATGTATTTCAACTAGTACGTCTCATACCCTCATTTGTTGAGACAGGCAGTGACAAGTTTGAACACGTTCCGGCTTGTCAGTCTGCTTCTA